>JAPYYZ010009368.1:0-10149 GCA_030522705.1 Eretmocerus eremicus
CTCGATACAAAGTCAACAATCTCGCCTTTCGAATCGGAAACCTATCGTTTCTTTTTATTTCAACTAGGTTCTCATCATTTTTCCAATTTTATATTTAACAGATATTTTTGATCTGACGAGGCAACAGGATGACTAGAACTCTTCCAATCTCGATCTCGAAGAATCAAAGGTCTCGAAATTCCCGTAAAATTCGAAGTGAACGTAATTTTCCATATAGTTTACACAAGATTTGAGTCTTCGAGTCATATTTCAGGTCCCGTGAGGTGTATCAGCGGTACGAATCGTGTCAACGCTTCACGTGAGACGATGAGATATCGAATCTTCGATCGGACTCTCAACTGACTCGAAAACAAGATGACCGATCCTTCTTCATTATTATTGAACTCACATGAGCAATTAATATTCTTAACAAAAATTCAGGTTCTATGATGGATTGACCAGAGCATGTTAGAGAATCGCTTCTAAACCTCTTAAAGGCGTTGTACTTTATTTCGGCATAACATTACATAAATGAAATCCAGACAATTTGAGAATGACAAAATATTCTCGAAGATATAAACTCAATGCCTCGCGAGAAATTCGGGAATTTATTTCATTCTTGTACTAAAGTCAACAACTTTCTGATCCTTCAACTACTTACTGTAAGTATTTTCTGCATTACTTTTATAAGATAATGATATTTTGATAAAATAATACATTATGCACCGATGCGAGATTTAGCTCTTTTGGGGCACGGGAATCAAAAAACAGTTTGGCGAGTGGGGTGCAGGTAGACTATTAACAAGTGAGTTACTATTTTTTGGGATTAGTGCGGCCAAGCGCAAATTTTCCTCCAAAAGCCGGGAAAAATGGCGCTTAAGTCGCACTGTACCAAAAAGAAAACGATTTCATCTCGTGTGATGAAAAAGCATCGCTTGACAGCCAATCTTACGTGAAATTTTCAAAGAATTGAAAAATGAGGCACTTACCAGTCGAGTATCCTGATTAGGCACATCGTTAGCAGGGATAACAGCCTTTAATCAAGAAATGAGTTCCAAGATTATTCCACGCGTTTTAATTTCGATCATTTCTGGACTATCGGGAAGTCTGCCATTCCTCGGGTGGATTGGACTTACCGATATAAAAGCTGCACCCAAGAGGGCAATTATGACAAGCTTGGCACTCATGTTAATATTTGAGAGTACAGTGGATTGGACGATTCAAGAAGACTGTTGAATAATCTGGCAAACCTTCAGTATTTCTACTAAATTTTCGAAATCTGTTACATGTGCTTAGGAATGCTCTACGATCAATCACTGTCTTATCAAGTTTTCACTTGCAGTATTGAAGCGCATGCATATCATACCCAGTAATGTGATTGAACAGTTGCCCGCATGCTGTCACCTTAATTATCTAAAAATACTTATTATGTGCAACTCGAGACTTTGTGAAGCATTGCTGAAATTTTGCGTGTCATCGAAATTGAAGTGAGAACAATACTTCAATTGTCATGATAGATTCGTGCATTCCAAGACTTGAAATCGTTGCTTTTTCAATTCTGATCAAATTATCCTCAAGTGTAATGTACAATTAACCCTTTGAGGGACAAAATTTTGAGTGCATCGAAAACATTTTTTCCTTGTCAAAACAGAAAATGGTGATCGAAAACAAGACAAAAACCCAAATGGCGGGGGTCGAAAAAATCGCATGTTCTTTAGCTCTAGTGAGCGAATGGCAATAGTTATCGAGATAATTCTTGTGTGATTATGGCCCTCATGGGTAGGAATATTTTTCGAAAGTTTTTCAGCTTTTTCCATTTTTTTATATCGAGGTTATTGTAAATTTTCCAAGAAATTAAATGTACTAATATGTAACATCGTCCGTCAAAGGGTTGACTCTATCTTCGGATCTTCCATAATCTTGCAAACAAGTTGGGATTGAAACCACAGAGAAATTTGCTTTTCCCAAGAAGAATGCCGCGGAAAATTTTCGTTAGTAACATCTTGAGATTCCTCTGAGCCCATGTGGGTTCACTAAAATCTCACTTCATCCAATAATCCAAAATGGGTACGGGGACCAAGTGAACAGTCAAGGTATCTCTCATGGTCAGCCAAAGAACCATGGCACATCAGGGCCAATCTATATTACATCTTTTAAGATTACGTGGTTTCTCATGAGGACCTTCAGTTATTTCCGTCGAGAATTTTATTCGAGGACCACGCAACTTTATGGATTTGATTATACTTATGAATTTTCCTTTCCGCAAATATTGAAAATGAAATAAATGAAAATTAATGTCGACTCTTTTTTTTCTCAATTTCAAATAGCTTTGCCGATACTGCAATCAATGGTAAGAGAGATTCAGCTGTACAGATTTTTTGCATTTGGACTTAGAGGTTCCTCCAATCATATTTATCTCAAGCTCCTAGAACCACCAACCAGTACTATCTTGAGTTTAAGCCCATGCCTTCAGATTTCGATATCAACGTTTTCTCAGACTGGGAGTTCTGAATCCTTTGAAGAAATTCATCACCCAATGCATTCATGTTCTCAATCTACAGCTTTATATCCCGAATGTGCAGATGTAGTGCTAAAGTTGATCGAAACGCCTTACCACAACTGCGATATGTCAATCGATTAGACTATACCGATATTACTGATCGAAGAGTAAGCGTTTCTCATTTGAATGGGCTTGCGAAACTGTAAACTTCAGAAATTATGATGAAATCATTCGCCAACCGACTGTCATTCTTTTTTACGACAAGATCCTCGGTTTTTTACTTTATCTTCCAATGCTAAGATATCCTGGCTCTTAAAATACATGTTTCTGGTTTTGGTTCGACAAGATCGAGCTTGCAAGATTTTTAGTGTGCCGACAGTATATATATGCATATATGCATTTAAAACCGCAATTTCACCGTCGAAGTGTCTCATGAACTATCACAAGAATAAATCCTCTTCTATTTTGACATACTCTGCATAATTTAGAACCACTCTTTTCGTCGCTAAGACTTCTTGGTTAAATCCTATAAATACTTTCAAGAAAAGGTAACTTGAAACATGATTTTAAAAATTCGGGATAGCTGCAATTCAGAAGAGTTTATTCATCGATTGAATTGCCCAGATGCATTACTTTTCGTGTCTTAATGCTAAATTATTCGTGAATGGTCTCATTATGGGGGAGTCCGTCAAGGTAGTTGGTGACTTTCTGTTGCAGATCATGAATCTGGCCCTTGAACTCGACTGATTTCTTCTGAAGAATCTGCCTGGCTTCCTGTTTGATCTCTTCGAATTTCTCTTGACCATACTTCTTGGCTTCACTCAGGCGTTCCCGGATTTGTCCCTTGAGAACCTCAAGTTCCGACGAGACCTGGTCTTTCAATTCCAGGAATAGATTCTTGAACTGTTCAAGTTTGGCTTTTGCCACAGTGGACACTCTGTGTGCGGCATCCTCGAGATTTTGCAAGAAGGCGTGGAAGATTTGCGAGAAGTCGTTTCTCAATAATTCGAGGTCTAGATCCAAGTCGAGCTAAAAGAAATCATAGGATTTCAAATTAAGGTCTGGACGAGGTTTGGCGGCTAATTGGAGATTTGAATCACAAATTTCAATCCAAATTCGGATGAATATTTGCTGATCGGATACTTCATTATTCAAGGCATCCGGAGGCACTATCAAGAATCAGAATTCAGGAGTTCACGCGAATTCATGGATGGATCAGAGTTTGTCATGGGAATTGCTTCGAGAAAGCATTCTCCTTGGACTAGCCGATCTTTTGTGAAGTCTCCAAATTATCAAATAATGTGTTACTCACCAAACTGTGGTGATGATGATGGTGGCTAGCCTGGAATTGAAAAGTAAATCTCATAGTTATTCAAAGTATTTTCGATTCGATAATCTGTGTAGCAACATGGTTGATCAGATGATCTTTGATCTTGTATGAGGTTTTGTGAGGATGAATTTACCGATACGAGAACTGCACCCGAAAGGGCAAGGAGGGCTAGCTTGGCAAACATGTTTATTCTTTCAGATGCAAGATGTTGAATTAGCCAGGACTGATGAATATTCAACGAAACACTCGATATTTATACTGAATGCGCAATATCCGTCATTGTAGCTTTAAGAAACTGCTCGAGCGATTATTGTTTTGCCAAATGATTGTTTACTCGATAATCATACTCTTGTATCTCATTTTCAGCGATGGAGTTGTACAATAACTTGAATGAGTTGACGTCTCTTATCTTGAAATATTGAACACTCTTCCGAATCTCGTGATGCATCGCCAAAATTTTGCGTGACGGTGGATCCCAGAATGAAAAGATATTTTGCTTGTTTTATTTAATTCTGCCGAATCACTCTGAGTTTGCGCCATAGGAATGAAGTCTTAGGTTTAAATTGGGAATTACGGTTCATAGAACTCTGTCACTTCATCTTTTGCTATCTGGTGTAGCGCAAGTACAACACTACAACAAAAATGTTCATTCTTTTCTTATTCACGAATATATATATAGGGCCGTCTGTTGTGATGCGACCGTCTTTCTATGTCTAATCATGAAGAAAAAAGGAGAGATATGTAGAAGTTAGCGAGGAATTTAGCTATTATATGATTAAATTAGCTATTGAATAATTATCTAAAACCCACCATAGGCCATATTATACACTAATTTTTAGGTGAGAAAGAAATTTTTTCGATCAAAAATTATTATATTAAGGTGGTCCACTCGTTGAGAAGAATATGAATAGAATTTTTTGAAACTTTGCACACTTGAAGTATTTGCTGTTTTAGAAATTATCGAATGTTTCCAGAATTTCCGACCGTCTGTAAATCAAACTGTTAATCATCATCAGTTTGGTGGATTCTTCAATTGGGAGATGACATACGCATTAAAGTCGGTGGAAGAAGAGTGTTCCAAATTTCGCCAATGCGGCGCTGCCAGTATAAAACGCATGTTTAATTAGCGTGGAAGGAAATAGTTCGTCCCTTTCGCTGCTAGGGCTGGGTCAATCATAGTCACCTCCCAATATTTCTAGCGGCTATTTGAGTTCTGTTATTCATGCGTGAGCAGTGGCATCGAATCCATTCGAGCTTCTATTGCGATAAGCATCTACACAGCATTTTCTGATGAAATGCGATCTTCTGTTTCAGTCGAGTACGATCAAAATACATATCTTGGAATCCCAATGTCACTTCACGAAATTTTATTGGAGTGAATTATAAATAATGATGATATAAGGTAGGATTTGGTTATGTCTTTGTAATGAAAATTTGAGTATCTCTTCGAAAGCAAGTTGAGAATGTATTCCAATAAAGGAGACCTTTATTCAAATAATTGTATTTGGCGCAGCTAATTCACGATTCGACACTTTAGCAACTAATGAGTTGGAAGCAATAAAATAAGTATCTTAGAAAGAATGCGAATCAAAAGCGCGTCGATTTTCAAATCCCTAAGATATTTTTAATTCAGTGAAAATCAAGCAATTCTTGGATAGTGAATTCGATCTCAAAGATAAATTAGAGATTTGAGCAATTTTGGATATTGAATTATTTTTTGACCAATGATCAGGACGAATTGATTCCACTTGGTCATCGGTCATTGATGGTACTCTCTTTATCATATGGTTATTATATGTATAATTATCAAATGGTCTAAAGGTCGATTCCAAAGTATAATCATTTTTATCAACAGATATCAATGCAGATGTGAGTGAGCTTCATCTAAAATATCCAAGATAATACGTATAACCAAAGATATTTTCAGTAAAGCAGGATCAAAATACAGGATTCTTTCGAACCTCGTTTCTTTTTTTCCGACTCCGATGGTGTAAAAAGATGAGAAATGCCAGTAGACACCATGAAAAGACCATCTCAGTTCGGCTTTTCACCGCGGTCTGTTTATCGAGCTGTGATATTCATCAGCGAGGGGCTGTCCGTGATAATGTAATTCTATTATTACCTCAATGTAATTTCTCATTGGTTTGAATCATACTTTGACATCTTAAGTAGCTGTAAATGATCCAGGATGCTATACCGTGTAAAGAGATATTTGACGGATGCCCACGAAAATTAAGAGATTGGGTCACTTTAAAGATTCACTTCTTTCCGAAAAATAGAGTTTGAAAGTGACGAAGAATTTCAAAATAGTTCTCCGAGACAATAAACTCCAATTCTTTTGAGCAACGATACGGTTCAGCGAGGATGGCCAACACGTGAATGCAGGGGTGTTTTTCCTAAATATTTTTTGAACAAACTTGAGTATATACGCAACTGTTCGATGCATCAGTGGAAGATCTCGATCTTCGCGATATAAATACCGTGGGATCGTGGAGACCTCTTATCAGTCTTGGCTCGTCCAATCTCTTGCATCTGAAAGAACTAACATGTTGGCCAAGTTCACCCTCCTTACCCTTTTGGGTGCAGTTCTCGTATCGGCAAGTCTACCCTCACAGAATTTCATACCACATCTTTTTGTTAACCATCTTACTGCATAGATTATTGGATTGAATCCACATGGAATGATGATGAAACGTATTTCTTTCATTACAGGGTCTTCCTGACAGTCCAGGTGGTAACAAAGACGTGAGTACTTTGGTGGTCATCATGAATTTTTAATAGGGGTCTGTTTCACTCTATCAAAAAGTTGACGTACGTTCTTCTGATATTTTTCTTCGAATCCACTTGTTTTAACTTTTTGCTTCGAAATATCTTTTTTCTAATGAGGTATGATTTCTAATGCTCTTTTTTCTGATAGATTTTTTCCTGAAGCTCATTTCTCCTAAAAAGACTCTGGTGAGCACTGATGTTGGAATGATGTCACTGATACACTAATTGTAGTAGATACGGATTATACCTACATGTTGTGATCTTATGGCTAATATTTTCTTCTCTTTAATCTTTGATCTTTTGGCGCAAATCAAGCTGAGCGAGCATTACCTCAATAACTCTTAGTACCTTTTTGTATTTCCTCCACAAAAGCCTTAAAACTGGGATGTCTTTTCTCCATCACGAGATTGAGGTGTTTGGCTAACTTTTAGAGATGTATTATCAATTCATGATCGATGACGGAATAACGAAGAGGGACCACCCTTCGCCGACCTGTGTCCTCTGTCTGGTCTTACTTTGACCTACGAACTGAAATCTGATTGTTTTGAAGTGTTCACGTAGTAAATTGATGCCTTCGAAATTTGGAATTTTCCATATCTTTGGCTCAAGACGCCGTGAGAATATTCTTAGAAAATATGACAATTAGAAAATCTACTCTTTAGACAACTTTTTTTTAGAAAAAAAATATTTAAAAAAAAACTTTCTAGAAAATTAAGCATAAACTGGATTAGGAAAAATCGTGCCTCAACGTACTAAAGAAACAGATGCATAGTATACACACATCATGTCCCTGCAGAACTCTCTGTCTTATAGCATTTCAGATTCCACACGCGTTGATCCAATCATAATCTTACCCATGCTTTGTGTCTTGCTTGGAAATGGAAATGTCTGACTCCTTCGCATCACTTATACTTGAATAAATTTCTTAATTTTCTTAACTTTCCATGCGATTTAGATGTGGCAAATATCGTTGAATCGAGTCAAAATTTCGCAGTCACATTCAATGAGCTGAGTTTGCATTCATTCGAATACGCACCATTATCATCCGACGATTGCGGCCTCTTTACAGTTCAATGAGGAGCTCGTGCTGAGAAACGACATCTCGCAAGTCATATATACGTTTGTGGCAAATCTCGACGTCGCCGCGAGCAAAGTGTCCGGTGTCGCCAAAGTCAAGATCGGAAAGGTCAAGGAGCTGTTTTTGGAACTAAAATACCAGATTTCGATACGACTCGGGGAGCTCAGAAGACAACTTAAGGGGCGCATTCACGAGGCCAAAAAATATGGCAAGGCAAAATACGAAGAAATCAAGAAGAAGGCCAAGGTTATCTTCGAGCAGAAGCAACTCGAGATTAAGACCAAGGTTCACGAATTGGAACAGGAAGTCATGGTTCACCTCAATAGTATCTCCCAGGAAGATCCTATCCATCACTGAATTTGAATGTCATGGGATGGATCAAGATGTTTAATTTTGTTTTCGAGATCAACAATTAAATAAACGTAATTGCATTGTCTGGAGGAGTTTCATTACAATAATCCCGAAAGTACTTATAGGAATAATCATAAAATCATTTATCTGATCATGTATGAGCTTGGGCCATGGTAGTAACAGCCCATTATTTAAAAAGGCAATCAGTCCTTTTTGGGTAATTATTATTAGCGCTAACCCGGATGGAGGTGGTCCTCTGAATTCCCAAATTATGCATATTATCTTTTACCACGAATACGTCTAGCTTTGTCACGCCGAGTTGGAGCTAAATACATATCTTAGCTCCTAGTGGTGAATATATTGTTCAGGAAAAGTGTAACAAACATTTTCTTTATGGTTCTATTAGCAACAAACCTCATTGTATCTTTCAAGAAAATCACCAGATTTATTGTCGATATAATGTAAATTATTATTAGAGGTTGGAAGCGACGAAAGCCATATTGGAAACGATTCAGTTACAAGGAATTTTATAATATTCATATGTGATTTGATCAGATACTCTAGGAAAATTTTTATCTCTCAAGAGTCTTTGATTACGGCAGAATTTGCAGGGCTTTATCTTAATTTTTGCCAGAACATCGTGTGACTGTGGTTTGCATCTACTGGTTCGACAATTACTAGATTTGAATCAGATTAACACTACAGGAGAACATACGATTTTTGCTATTATTTGAAATACTTGTAATATGACCAAACACTATAGCATTGATTATGATGGATCGTCCCACTTTCTGAAGAATTCAAAATGATTTTCCTCGAAAACAAAAGAAAAGACATTGCAGGAAGAAAGTATTCCTCACGTTTGCACGGGGAATTTTCAGTCTACAAACACTTCATCAATTACATGAATGGTATAAGATCAGCTCTCCGCAATTCATCAATCATACTTGGAATAGTACATTCGATCGGTAAATATCATAATACGGGATATTCTTGTAATCCAAGTACCAGTTTCTCACTTTAGTTTTCGAGATAATTTTACAAGGTGCCGCACAATCATGAGTGAGAACCAATAAGTCGCGAGACCTCAAATTGTGCTTAGAACATGCTACGGGTTTGCGAGTAGTTATCTTGCAGATCAGCTAATCAAGTTTTTTCGCCGTAAGTTTCAGCTCATTTATTTCGACGTGGGGCGGTGAACCGATCACGTAGACGATGGCGTTTGCCAGATCCTCTGCTTCCAATGCTGGTATCTGCGTTACTCTTGTGTTAGACTTCAAAGCACCATCCAACATTTCTGTTTTGACTGCACCTGGACTGATGTTCTGTGCGGAAAAATTTAAATAGAGAGACAATTATAAACCATAAATAGTTAATACTTTGAGTGATCTCTGCTGCTACAACTGCCCATCGGTCTGTATGTTGTTTACAAGACGATATCAACTCTGATAATCTCTCTCTTTGATTGCATATCCGATAAAAAGATAAATTGACAAGAGAAATGAAATGAGTTCAATGTGAAAGCAGATCAGCAGGCTGCCGGGCTAAAGAGGGGTGCATTTTTATATAGATAGTCTATCAGTCTGCTTCGATGTACATTTTATCATTTCCTTCTGCAAATAGTATTCGCCAAAACTAATGGATCATCGATATTCGCAAATATGTATAGTGATATCTCGAGAATCCTTGAATCTACACAAATTTTGGAGGGGGCGTTTGAATGATCCAGAAAAAGAACCAACGATTTACGTGATTATTTTTTTGCGAGGACAGTGTGCCTTGAAAAATCACAAAATTGACTGAGCAAAAAACCTCTCAAGGCATTTGATGCATAATTTTGAGATCTTGGGTTTTCTTTTTTATAAATTTTTCACGATTCGAAGGACTCTGTAAACGTAGACTCATCGATTCCACGACCACACCAAATTTGATCATGATTGATTCTTACCGTCACGCGTATTTTGCTATCAAGAAGCTCACTCCTCAAGGTATCTGACAGAGCTCTGACAGCAAATTTAGTTGCAGGATACACATTGAATGGTGGAAACATTCCTGCTGAAGGAACCACATGCCCTACAACACTTTAAAATACGGAAAATTTATTTGCGATTCTATTGAAATGACGGAAGATCAGATTGCGAT
>JAPYYZ010009387.1:0-13739 GCA_030522705.1 Eretmocerus eremicus
TGGCCATATAGGCCCGGGTTAAAAAGTCGTATACATAGATATACGATCAATGCTAATGTCTATAGCTGTATCTTGGTACAGAAGGCCCATTTGACGGAGATACCTGGGATTCTTCATATTCTCGGTAGTGCGAGTATGTAAAAATATTTCGGGGAGGTTAATGTTCCGATGACCTGACCCGCCCCTTAACAGTCTATAAGCCAGAAAAATTTGAATTGAAACTGTATTACTCTAAATGAGCCGGAGGGAAGGCACAATCACTAAAGAATCACAGCCTATACTATGTTTCAAGTAAGATCGATCGCGAAAATCGTCAAAATTATCGGAGATGCAATGGACGGGGCTGTTTATGCTGATTCCGTGATAATTTGGGTCCTTTAGTTGATAAACCATTGCGAGATCGTGAGACTATCGCGAACAGTAAGATGACATTGTTTGATGAATGGAACAATCTAAGTGACTGGATACTTCCGGAAAAATATAGTGTCAGACTTGGACTTTTGAAGCGAAAGCTTTCTTTATAGAACCCCACCTGGGTCATGACGAATGTTATCACTCAACGTAGGTACAGGATAACAACTTCATTTTCTATTTCAGTCTGTAACCCTTGATTTCCCATAAGAGAAATACTTAGTTATCTACGAATTCGGTATCTGCGGTATCATTCGGATCGGTATAACCCCCGCACATAAATGGGTATGCCTGCATTGTAAAAATGGGACTAACAGAATGAAAACTAGTTCTTGGGTTCATTCAGAATTACGTATCTAGCCGAGGATTTATTTACCATGCGATTTACATTATTTACAGGTCGATACAAAACTTTTGAGTGTCACATTCTATTGAATAATTCTTTAAATTGATTAGATCACAGATAATTTATCCATTAAAATTCCATAACTCGTCTCAAACGAATACAACAGTCTTAGAATCGTCATCAAGAAGAAGAAGAAGCTCTACTTTATCGACATTCATCATAAATTGATTCAAAATGAAACAAAACAATATTTCGGAAGAGTAAATTAAAGCTGCCCCGCGTATTGGTAGAACGAACCACTGTGTAAAATTTTGAAGCTACTCGTTGAAAGCGCTTAGAGTGATTTGAGCTGTACTGTAATTACAATATATTTGCACTATAATTCTAATTATTCCAAGAGCTTTTGACCGATCGCTTCAAAATTCTACACAGTGGTTCGTTCTGCCGATACGCAGGGCAGCTTGAATCTACTTTTTCGAAATATTGTTTTGTTTCATTTTAAATCAATTAATAATGAATGTCGGCAAGGTAGAGCTTTCACATGACCTTAAATTGTCTTGAACCAACTCTATGTAGAAAGTCACATCTTACTAAAATTTTCCACTGAAGCCGTACGTGAGCAGTTCTCAGAAAACTTGGAAAAATCGTGTTCAAGCGTGGTTGGACGAGTGAAACGGCATAAAAGGGATCCCGCGAGGCCGTTTTCATCATGAACCGATGAATCTTGAAACTTACACCCGTCACATTGAAGGTTCAATAAAGTTTTCAAAAGTTATGAGTTATGACGCGAAAAAGAGTCAAAATGTCAGTTCCGTGACATGTCTAAACCTCAATACCGTAAACCGAGGCTACTTTTGCTCCCTCGTATTCTGGCTGCATCCATTTGCCTAGGTTTATCCTGGAACATCCTGCGGGGCTTTATTTTGAAGGTGAAGTCAAGAGTTTCAGAATAAACCATCACAGAGTACTGTATGACAAAACTATTTACGAGTGGATTAAAATAGCCTCGGTTTACGGTATTGCTCTTGAGGTCATCAGATTATGGATATTTACTATTTACATGATGCTTCTATACTCGCGGCTTCGGTGCTCGCCATGCTTTTCCAAAACCAATAAATGGTCCGAAATCCTTTATTGACCGCGAATACCAGGATCTTATGCTACTGTTCCAGGCACTGAGACGCAGAATATACATATTTTTTCATCACCACATGAGCTCTCGTGAGCATCTCGCTATCAATGGAATCCAAATTGAGAGGCACCAAACAGGTTTCAGCGAGGCTCTCGAGTTGTAGTAATAGAACTTGGCTTGGTCGTTGATTTCTGGAATGAATAACACATATTATGATATTACGGAGTAAGATTATGCGGTCAACATGAATTTTGTTCTATGGTTCTTAGCGTAAGGTGGAAAATATTATTGAGGAGTTTCAAGACAGATTCAAGAACCGTTGCGGAGCGACGAGATTTCTTGCATAAAATAATATCAGATGTTCTTTTACACTTTGGAGATATTCATTATCAATTTCATAATTGTCAGCCTTAGTTAGTATTATATACACTATTCACTTCATTGTCTTTGGAGATTCAGTAAAATATGACGTGGAATCAGAAAAAAAACGCGCAACTAAAAACTCGAACGAGATAGCTCGATGAAGAATTTCAAAATGATATCTCATTATTTAAACGCGTCTCCGAATAAGAGAATCATAATTCAACCACAAAAGCATGGGTAGTATACTATTGGAAGTAGATTAAGTTGAGAAATAAAGTTGAAAGTGGATGTATAGCCAACTTCTTTCATGCGTGGATGGTTGAGAAAAATTTCAGAGGCCTATGACTCTGACAAAACTTATAAGCCATCCTATTTCCGAAATTTTAGTGAGTATTCTTGTAGAAAAAACCATATCTTCTTATTGGGAGATGACATTGATTGCCTCGCCTCTAGCGGCGAAAGAGACGAACTATTATTTTCCACGCTAATTTAACATGCGGTTGATACTGGAAGCGCCGCAATGGCGGACTTTGGAAAACTTTCCTTCCACCGAATTTAACACGTATGTCATCTTCCAATAGATTATCAGGTCGTTTGACCTAAACGGTTTCGATGAAAGCACGCATGTTTACTCTGATAGTGATCACTTCAGTTAAACAAGTATATACATATATACATACATATATAATAGGATATTATGCAAGTATATATACATATATACCGATACATTATCACGGAAACTTGCACATTTTGGTCAGTTCCGTGGACTCGCATTTTTTGCTCTCACGACCACGGGAATTGACGCAGCAACTTTTCCGCTTAGATTTCATCTGATGCAATGATAGTCTTGTGAAAAAAATTGCTACGGAACATGTTCGAAATCGTTTGGTTGGAAAACAGGGTGTCCACGGAACTGACATGAAACCCCCATTAGATACATAGGAGCCCGTGGCTCAGACCCTTACTGACGCGTTTCGGTCATAAGACCTATGGGAACTGGTTGGTCTAACTTAGTACTACAATACAAAAATATTGCCCTCGAAACCCTTTTCATCATCTCAAGGTAAGAGACTACACCGAACACAATATGAAAATGTCCACGGAACTGACATTTGAACCCTTAATCGTTCCATATGAAAAAAACGACTCGACGGATCGGCTTGAAACTCAACTCACAATCGTATTTCAATAGAATAGAGAAAAATTTTCTATGGAGTGGTTTTGAGCTTTTCTGCCGAAACGCGAGGTCATTACATGAAATCTGCAAGTTCCCGTGATAATGCCCATATACATATTGCTTTCTCAAAGGAGAAAAAGGATCATCGCTATTGCTTTCTTTCCCCCTTTTTCTTCTCTTCCTCATTTCTTCAGGATCATACCTAAACCATGTATTTTTAATCTACTCGATGAGGCCTTTCCATTAGTGAAACTAATTTTCGTCTAGATTCCCCAATACATTTTCCATCAACCGAATCGAATAAGTCCGACCAAAGGGTTGTACCTTCATGTCTGCATGTGTGTGTGTTGTTCAGAATTTTTTTGTTCAAACACTTCTTCGGGATCACCATCCTAAGATACCAGCTAATTCTCAGTTCTTAAGGTAGTACTTTCGCAAGGAGACTGATCTGAGAGATTTGGACGAAAATTGATATATAGCCAGCATTTGGCGCGGTGAATGACTCAGAAAAAATTTCAGAAGCTTAATAAGTTGACTCTGACGGAAGTTATAAGCCTTTCCGTTTCCGGAATTTTATCATGTGTTCTTATGGAAAAACGCGTTTTTTTTAGAATTTCAGAATGTTTGGTCTCAAAGACTTCGATAGAACTCCACTATTTTGATGACGATTCTATGAATATTCACATGTTTTTTCATAAAGCCTAGTTGGCTTGTTGCCCAGCTGGAAGACGACATCGAACTCGGACGTGAAGTCGCGAGTAAGTCACTAATAAAACAAAAATGCTCATCATTGTCAATGAACATCTCTGGCTGAATGAATCCCAACAGTCAGATAGCTACGAGGCCTACGAAAATTCATCTTAGGAAGGAAGAGACCTATAGCAAGTTTCTGGTTGAGTTTCAATGGAATTGATGAAAGTTTGAAAACTACCACTGTTTCGACTAGCGCAGTATCGACAGTACTACCTTAATTGATATTCATTACCTTTTCAGTTACTTTTCAAACGAGTATAATTTTATAGCTAAGGAAAATTAATAAAATCAATATTCTTGTGCCTTATAATCTTGCAACTCCCTTAAATCTCTTTGTAAAAATCTGAAAAAATCGCTCGGAACTCCTTTCATTCCTCTAATTAAATGAAAATTTCCTATAAAAAATATGAGTTAGAGGAAATGAAGAAGAAAATTAAATAAGAGAGTAGTAAGTGGTAACAAGCAGTAAAAGAAGAAAATTATGATATGAGGCATTGCTTTTGAAAAGCAATCTGCTAATCTCGTTTAGTAGCGTATTACCATGAAGCCTGGTCGATTTGTGGTCCAACCACGAGCCGATGTGTACCGAGGGAGTGAAGTCACGAAAAACTCACAAAAAAGACATAATAGTACTTTTTGATACAAGGGCAGAATAGTACATTTTGATACAAGGGCGAAAAATAGGTTTTACGCCCGTGTATCGAAATAAATTTTTTGACAATCTATGAGTGAAAGTAGCCGATCCATGCGCCAAGTCAACTTTCACGCACAGAAGTCAAGAAAACTTTTTTTCGCATTCTCTTGCTGATTCCGGCCCTCGCCTGTGGCTCGGGTCGGAGACCCATCATCCCGATGCGAAAAAAGATTTTACGCCCTTGTATCGAAGTATAATAATATTATGTATTTTTTGTGAGTTATTCGTGACTTCGCTCCCATTTTCGATAGATGGCTCGTAGTTGGACCATAAATCAACGAGGTTTCATGGAAATACGCTACTGCACGAGATTAGCAGATTACTTCTCCGAAGCGATGTCTCATATCATAATTTTCTTCATTACTATTCCCCGTAACTTTTGGTTCAATATTTGATTTTCATCAATATTCAATCAAAATTGTGAGGCTCAACCTTCAATTGATCTATTAAATCTGAAGATATCTACGCGATTTATTGTTTATTGCATGATTCTCTAAATCGACTCCACTCAGTCAGCTAGTTAGCCTGAGAGTTGGCTCTTATGAAAGATCTGCCGACTCTCCAAAAAGTTGTTCTTTTCCAGGAATTTCTGATTACATGGCTTTGACTCGTCCAAATTGAATGGATCTTAGCTAACTTCAAAGTTTCTTTTATAAACTTTTGAATGACTAACATTAATCATTCCGTGGTTGAGGGAATATTACGGACACATTCGTCACTGAAGCGAAGTTACCGCCCACCATATAGCTAAAATCAGGGTCTTTTTTTGTTCTCTCTGCATCACGGTTTCAAGGTTTCAACGCAGGAAGTGAAAACAATCAAATCTAATGATTGTTTTGTAAAGATGATGATATTTGTGGATCAAATACTATGCCATGACGTAAGAATAGCTTGATAAGTCTTACTTTTTTGTAATTAACGCGAAATCAAGACTTCTCAATTTTAAATCAAAAACAATTAATTCCATGTCAATTTTTTCATTGTTTTGAACACTGTTGAGGAATAAGCTGTTATGGTACTTTCCCGAGAAATATCCAATGTTCCCACGAATCTCTTTTCGGGAAAGTGGCATGTTGTAAAACGAAATAATTCAATTTTACGGTACATATTTTTTTTATTTCAAGTATGTACCAGATTTTGGTGAAAAAGGCGATGGTTAATCCCAATGTTATTGATTTGCAATGAATCATACATTCATTCCATTTAATGTGAGTCAAGAGATTGAAATAAGGTGAATGTATCATATGAAACTTCTTTCTAAATCTGGATTTTTTTGGGTTTGTCATTTTTTTGATGCAGTAGATCTTATATCTAAGACTTACTTCTCTCATTGGGATCTCTACTTCCACATTGACGATGACCTAATGAGTTCCTGCGCTTTGTTGGCACATATCCGGGAATCATCAAGCTGGGTGCATCTAATTTGCCGATGGACATCAGTTTACTAAA
This sequence comes from Eretmocerus eremicus, assembly GCA_030522705.1. NCBI lineage: Eukaryota > Metazoa > Arthropoda > Insecta > Hymenoptera > Aphelinidae > Eretmocerus > Eretmocerus eremicus. The sequence goes on from JAPYYZ010009387.1 coordinate 6,326, forward strand.
GTCTTGCTCAAGTTTACCAGCGATCGGACCTTAATAAAAAGTAAAAGGTGAATTTTATTATTGAATGAAAGAGTATCTTATTCCATATAACTTTTCAATCAAATACACGCTATGTACTTGAAATACAAACAGCAGCTCAAAGAATGATTTGCTTATTCAGCTGGAGAGAATGAAATACTAATGTAGAAATTTTAATCACCTTTAAAATGCAACAAAAATTGGACGCAGGCCCCGTTATGTAGGATTTTGGTTCCCCTGTTATCAATCGACAACATCCATTCAGGAATTCCCATGACCTGGCGCACATCTTCCAAGAACTGTGCTCTGTGAGTACAGTGAAGCCAATTAATATTTGAAAAAAAAATAGAATGATTGCATGAAATCATGTACAAGTATTTATTACATGCAAAGAACGAATCAACTATAGGCTGACTTACGCAACAAATTGAGGTGGTTTACGAATATTTGCATATTTTATGATATCATTGTCCGGCTCTATGTTGGCACAGGCAAATCTACTGCTACCAAAGTCCTTGTCCAAAATTACTATGGACTTTCCCAAAGCCGAGACAGTTCCTTCAAGAGGGAAATTGGAATCAACCAGAACTTTCCGTTCCAAGCCTATATCGATTGGTCCTAGACGCGCTGACAAATCTCCAACATCGCAACGTAACGGCAGATCTGGGCCACATTCTTGTTTATACAGATCTTCCTGCGAATTATGGTAAATACAAATGATTTTGTTGATATACATATAATTAGGTGAGTATACTCGTGTACACCCAGTCTTTCCCCCATGTGCGCAATTCCGAGCTCTACTTTTTCTATATAAACAAAGTATTCAGTTTTCTGTCATGAGGGTCATCAATTCTCTCATTTTCTGTTTATTAATCATTCTTTTCGAATACGAAAATTTGAATGAATCCCCGATTACTTTTCTTGTAAAGCCGTGGTTTGCTGCTTTTACTGGTACTCAACCATGATGCCTGTCATCTCATTTGACAGCTTTTTTCTAATGTCGTTTGTAACTATTGTATCAGTCTGTTAAACAAAGGAAGTGGATGTGAGAAATTGACGAAATGATATCAATGGATAGATTTCTTTCCGCTTGCATGAATGATATTTTATGTCGTGTAGAGCTTACAAAAACGAGATATCATGCTTCTAAACTCTTAATGATTCATCTCATAATAAGGCAAATTGAACTAGCTCAAAAGTTTTCTGATCAGTTATCTAATAAAGCTGAGCGGGGCGAGATGTTTGTGAAACGAAATACCTGTCTTGAGTGTGGAGATATAGAGTACGGGTATAATGATAATTGGTATGCTATCGTAACTAAAGAGGAGGATTGATGACTTATAACGGTGTCTTACATTAAGAGGATCTGCCAATTGTGTAAAGTAGGGATTCCACCTGTATCCACCGGCAACGCATCTGGTGTTTTTGATTTTTACTGTGGCATCGACCCCTACTGGATTCACATAAATTGCCCAATTGTGGTTTCGAGTCTAGAATGAAGATAGTGTATTGGTTTTGAAGTACATTGCATCAAACTGTTGATGAAAAACAAATACTCACAACATTACGATCGTATTTACCAGGATGTCGTAAATTAATTTCTATTACTGTGTCGCTCTGACTGCCATCGTTGTAGATGAGCTGCGTCTGGAGTCGAAAACAACTGATTACGGAGCATGTTTGAGACACCTGAAGCTGATACATAATTCTCCAAAGGCAAAGAGTATTAAGTCTTAAAAGATAAGATTTAGCACCTTTGCTCAGCTCTGATTCATACGATTTATTCAACAATGTACAGTTGCGACCCGTCAAGGATCTTGTGACAACATTCGTGCAAACTGTGAAATTATCACCTTCTCTCACATGTGTAGACTAGAGTGTGATCAATTGGGATACTTTCTATTATACGTATACCTGATGGCGACTGTTAGCTTTGCAGAACCTTCAAATGTACTCAATTTGAGAACAGATGCCAAAAAGATATTCAAGGACATTGGCCTCCCTTCAGATACTCACATTTTGAGGTCTTAATTTGCCTTGAGTTGCGGGGTTAAATTTTGATATAAATGGAGCTAACCCGGAAAAGCTTTCAAAGAGGAATATAATCGCATAAGGTCGCATTAGTATTCTTAGAATATTTGTTTCGTCATGATTATGAGAGGATTAGTTTATTCTTTTTTCAAATAAAATCATAATCAAATCATGCCATGGTGCCAAACAATGTAATAGCTTGTTTGCAAATCAACGATTAATTTGTAGTAAGTATTATTAAGCAATGTGTGTTTGTTTTCTGTCGATTTGGACAATTTAATCTTACTTGATAAAGCCTTCACAAAAAGTCATGAGATGATAACAATTTATAAGTTTTAGAACTAATTTATATATGAAAGACAATGATAGCTTCCTCATGTAGTTATCGTTATTCATTGATTGTTTTTGCTCCATTTGTCCCAATGGTACTTGGTGAGCTCTTTTGCATCCTTATTTCACTGATCGCCATCATCATTTCCCAGAACGGTTCAATCACAACCCATTCTATGATTTTTATATGAGATGTCAATGCCTTTCCAGAAATATGTATATTGCCAAGACATATTCTAGTAGAGCTGGTCTCGCATCGCTCTCGTTTCTCATTTTGTCCATCAAGTTTATTTAAATTTGTTGCCTTGGATTTTTTCTCTAAGTTGCAGTTAATATTCTTCAAAGTAATCAATTTTACCTCATGGAAGATCAAAACCTTCGTTTCGTAAAAATTCGATCATTGTACTCTTTAGCTCAAAAAGATACGCTCATGCTGTTAGCGCGACCACCGACAATCATCCCGTTTTTTCCACAGTTTTACCACAGTAGAAAGTTGTGATTGTTGTACACTGTACAGCAATGATCAAAAAGTGTCTTCACAGCAAAATGATGAAATTCCTCCCCGGAGACGACTTTGTGTTTGTTAAAATTTGTCTCCAAGCAAATCCACCCCACTCTTTACCACATCATGGTCTTCGAAATATTCAAGAGTATAATTTACCATTCTGATGTATCCATTTGCAAAGCCCTGTGGATGATGAAATGATGCGATGGCCCTCAACTCTCTGGCCTCTGACGGGGCATATCCGCGTTCAATGGTTGTGCAACTCCATCTGTGAATTCCAATTCCCAATTCATTTGAAGAATAGCGTCTACATTTAATGTAAGGTAAGTGTACCCAGAATCGTGACTATATACCAAATTTCGTGACATCAAAGATCTAAGAAATGGACAAGCCCCGGTCGTGTTGCATATATCTTTTCTATGTTTTCCATGTTGAAAAGTAAAGTGATTTGGACCGATTCAGAACTATTTTTGCGTCCAAACTTTCTTGGCTTTACATTCGATTCAAGTGTATCTTAGCTCATTCATGATTCCTGCTTTCAGTGCATGCAAAATGCTCCTTTTGGCTTTACCAAATTTGAATTTGATCTGAGTCAATGGGCAAACTGCGAGCAGTCGTCGAGCGATAATACCGTCAGTTCCGGGTAGGTATTCTCATTGGAATTCACGAAAATCACACGTTTTTGCGTCTCAAGATGAATACAACTCCGCAAAATCAAGACAACTTTGCTCTCATTTTCCAGCGTATTTCCTGGCCTTTCACGCTTCATAAGATTCATTAGCTGTATGGATTCAGTGGAGAGGAGACCGGGTCATTCACGGTATCACGAAATTGGTTACACCCTCTCGAAGTCTCGAAAAAAGCCACTTGTTTTTTCCAAGTGAAAATGACTCGGTCACTGTTCGCTCAGACTGTCCTTGATCTGCATCGATTTTTGCACCGCTTTAGCGCGCGCTTCGCCAATCGGAGCGCGCACTCACCTGGCGTTCCTCTCCCTCTTGTGCACGACGACGCTGCGCCCGATGATGCTCCTCGGCCCGAAGAGCGGCAGCTGGGTGTCGTTGTAGACGGCGGCGTACCTGCGCCTCGCGTCCAGCGTGCCGAACTTGCCGCTGAGGTCGCCCATCGCGTACTGGTCGGTGGTGCCCGCGGCGGGCGGCGGCGCCCGGCTCGCGTTCGCCCCCAGCGGGTTCCAGTGGCCGTACAGCGTCGTCGCGTCGCACGGAAACTCCAGGTCCATCTCCACCGGCACCTGCAATTGCGCGCACTCGTCAGCTTCGAGCGAGGGAGTCTGGGCCAGCGAGCGATGCGGCTATACGCTGATCAGGAGCAGGTCATACATCCGGATCACGGATTCAGCCGAAACCTTGGAATCGGTTTCTTTTTGGTGCCACAAGATTAAATCCAGAACCACGGCATTTATTACCCAATTATTTTTGAGATATAGCCCAGAACATTGGCATTGCAAGTGTACCAAGAATATCACTTTTTAACACGGGCCTATATGGGCAATAGTAATATTTTGGGCCACATCTTGAAAACTATTGGGTAATAGTCTTCGCGGCTCTGGATTTCATATTTTGGGTACAAAAGGAGACCATTCCCAAAGTTCCAGCCAAATCCGTGATCCGGATGTATGACCTTCTTCTGGTGAATCGATGGGCTCACCTCGTGCACGTGGTAGCCGCTCATTTTGCCGTTGAGACCGTCAAGGTTGACCTCCACGTCGGTCACGTCGTACTCGCTCTCCTGTACGAACTCGAGCTTGCCGCCGATCGTCGACTCCTGGCCGTTGCCGAACCACTCTTTTGCGACCGCCTTGCGTCTGTACCTCCGATTGATCCTGCGCAGACACAATCATTGTTAGTGTTGCAAATAGCTATCCCAGCGAATCAATTCCTTGGATCAGTTCGAAAAATCGAGAAATTCTATCTCTTTTTCAATTTTCTGTGATAGTGACTGTGCTGAAGTATTTCATGCTTGATTATGTGGTGGAACGCAATTAAGAACGTCGTGGCTGTAGTGAAAGAAATTCAAACACAGTCAATTCAATATACCGTGACGAGCATATCATTCTTGAATTATATGTTAACGTATGTCATCATCAGCTAAGAATCGAATGCAATCAGTTCTCGAAATATGGCTTAGCCTCTATTGTAGTCTTTTGTTTGGTTCCTAAATAAATCTTATCTAGTTACAAACAGCCAAATTGATTTGTTCGTCAGCTGATCTTGCCAAGAGGCCTATTCCTCGGTGAAATTCGAACTCACTGAGAGCATGCGAATCTTTCGCCTCTGGCCTTGGGTCCATGATCATCGTAGATGACGAGACTTTTGCCGATAATATTTACAGGCCCTGAAAGAGGTAGAGCAGGATCGGTGAAGAGTTTTCGAGTCAGCTCGCTTCCATTGATTTTTCTTCCTGCGATGCTTAGAGCTCCGTGTCTCATCAGATCACCAATGCGACAGAAGAACGGATCATTTCCAGAGCATTGCTGGTCTTGGGAGTTATTCCAGGCGATCTGCAAATCACGTACAACAGCATCAGATCAGGAAATTTTTCTCGGCTTGTCTTTTTATTGGATTAATTTTAACTACCTTGTAAGGATTGAATGGAGCACCAGCACTCAAACATCTGCTTGTCCAATTGTAATAGTCCTTCCCAGGTGGATTTTCGTGTACCATCCATCTGCAGTAATAATAAAACACCCTTGTTTTCAATCTGAATATCGAATCTGGGAGCATTGCAATATCATTTTAAAATTTGACCTGTGATCGAAAGAATTATTCAGAGCCTTGCCATCAGAGTGAATGAGGTACTCCACGATAATCGTTGTGTCCATCTCTGGTTCGTCCTTTGGTTGTCGGAAAGTAATTTTTCCCACTAATGGATAACGGTATACGACTTCTGCTGTGAGCATTGGCATTTGGCCCTCGTTCTGCGGCAGTTGAAGGATAAAGGTTCCGCAAAACCAAGGGACCGAGCTAGCACTGTTGTCAATCTCATTGTACCTGAAAAAATACATTGAAAATGTATTGTCACCGATATGAACAAAGGAATGTCAGCATGCATACGTAAAAATTCGGGACGAAATTCGCTATTTACATTCGTGGTCATTATTTCAATTCGACGTCTGACCCGAGCGCGCCTGTTACTACTGAAACTATACTGACTCGTCTGCATTTTCAAAAGGAAAGTTATTTGTACTGGAGATATTCTGAGATTTCCACAATACTATAAAGAAGGAGTCTCTTCTATTGTTGTATACGAGCTCTACCCCTTAAAAATTGCCTCAACATTTCAGACGAGCCGAACTATATTGACCGAATTCAGCCATTGTAATTATGGAATATAGATATGCATTTTATGGATTGGCTTTCAAAATGCCAACTTCATTACTGCCGCTTGGCTCAAACCATATTTTTGTATTCTGGTGTAATGTTTTCATTTGCAGATTAATTGTCTTTGTTCTCAGAAGGAAGCATATGTACCCAAAGAGGCCGTTCACAAACTACGGAGACGATCGAGGGGGTTTGGAGGGGGTCTGAAAATCGCCAAAAAACACTACGTCGAGCTACGGGGGAGGGGAATAGGGGTCACGGCCTTGACTCCGCTGTTTCTCGTTTTTGAAGCAGACTCAGCTCTCGGCTTGAAAAACATGAGGTAGAATATTCTGAAACTTCCGTTTTCGACTCGGCCTGTGGAATATTGAACTCCTATCTTAGATGATTGAAGAGAACACGTCCTTCCAATTTCTGGAGATGCAGATATTTCCTGCAGTTCTTTCTCTCAATTTGCACAGTACTATTTGCAGATTTTGTATAGGTGAATCAAGATATTGATCCGACTTTCAACAGTCTCATCTCAGAATCCATAGGTCGTAGGTAAATATAAAAAAGAGCAGTGTCTGATACTGCAAAGAATTGTACTGCCACAACTCGTACACATACATTATACAAGTGTCTATATGGTTAAAATTTTTCGATTGTAGTAGCCTTTATGGAGTCTGTCTGTTGAGCTATCAATCATCATTGAATGATTACGCGATCAAATTACAGCTTGTAGCTAGTTTAAATTTTACCAAAATGGTGTTTGTACTATCATAACAGGCATCACTAATGTAAAATATAAGCTACAAAAGTATTCCAAGAAATATGCTCCTTGAAGACATAACTAGTAGTGTCCATTTCAAACTTGAAGATTCTCAGTAGGCACCACTTCTCAAAAGAGAAAATTTGTCACTTTAGACTCACTATTGACTATCGTTTTGGATCATAATGGTAAATGTAGATGTAGGTACGGCTCACTTGTGAACGACCAGGGATCGGTGAACGACACTATGCACGCCTGACAGAGGAAGGTAGGTATCCCAGTACAAGCCACTGAGTTTAGCACTGCCGGGTATGATATCAAGATGATCCGAACCCTCCTTCCTTCCTTGAAGTTTACCCGATAAATCTCCAATAGCGTACTGGTCTTGGCTGCCAAAGCCTAAAAATAATACAGATCATTTCATAACAGGCCCTTCCT
>JAPYYZ010009404.1:0-10465 GCA_030522705.1 Eretmocerus eremicus
AGCCCATCGTTCATTTCTCCGTCGCCCTTTTGGAATTTCGGCGATCCTCGCGCCCTACAGCTCGCGACTCGGCAAATTTTTTAAATTTCACCGAGTCTCACCGCGACGACGCGACCTTGACGCTAGCCAGCTCCAAACAGCTGATCGCTACGATGATTTTGACTGGTATCCCCGAGCATACTGTCGTTATAGAATTTTGAATACATCTGGGCTATGCATAAACTCGTAGTTGAAATGACTCGTTCATTTACCTAGCCCGCTGTCAGAACTCCTCGATTATTGAAAGATTTCATGTAGCAACTATGATCGCCAACTTTGCAAAAATATTCGACCTCACAATCTTGCGACTCGAAAGTATCCAGAGCGATGCGCGAGTATCGTATAGTCGAATCGTATGCTGCTGATATTAACTGGATGTAAATTTTATTGTTGCAGACGCTTGAATTTCTGGTAGAATGCCGAGAGTGAAGCGACAAGTGATGCTGCCGGTCACGCCTGACATGGTGGAGGCCAAATTAGGTGAGAGACGAAATTGCTTAATTGCTCCGCTTCGTCGGAGGCATTTTCACGATGATGCATCGTCCTCGGCGTGTCGTACAAAGCTCGTCGATGATAATGAATTTGAGGACCCAGCTCGTGGATATGTGCGACGTGCTCTTTAATACGACAAATTAATTCCTCAGGCTCGGTCAAAACTGAATTCATCGACGTCGAGGAATCAACGTACGATGAGATACAGACGCAAAAAATTGCGGAGGAGACGCCCAGTCCCCATCTGCAAGATCATCAGTATGGCCAGACACCGTGTTACCAGGCGACGAGGAGACCCGCACAACCGCCTCCCCGACCGGAGGTAATATACCTTCCTTCTCGCTTCAAATTTTGAGCATTTTTCAAATGAATCAATTGGTGCAAATCGTGTGTCATCGGATCTGAGTGATTGTTTTTGGTTCGCTAATCTCGACGATGTCTATTCCAGCTATCGGTCCAGGCGGTCAAAAGAAGACTGAATCTGGAGGTGGAGCCCAGCCAGTCCACCTTCAAAGCTCCAAAAGGCAAACGTAGAAGATCCGGATCGAATTCACTCACAGGACACACTCCTACAAAAAGTGAGTTAGTTACAAACGAGCCGAGATTGCTCTCCGAGCTTTTGATCGAGTCTGCGCATCCTTGAGAGATTGCGTGAATCATCTCTCTTTCTCTGGCGACGAATTAAACTGAATTACCCTCGTTACCAAGCAATGTTTGATAACATGCGATAAAGATGTCTAAAGGTTTAATTTTGAACGATTTGCAGGTAAAAATGTGGAGAGAACGCGTTACGACACATCTTTGAGTTTACTCACCAAAAAGTTCATCAGCCTCGTCGAGGACAGCAGCGATGGTGTGGTAGACTTGAACATAGCGTCGGAAAAACTAGAAGTTCAAAAGCGCCGCATTTACGATATCACAAATGTATTAGAGGGTATAGGAATTTTAGAGAAGAAGAGTAAAAATAATATTCAGTGGAAGTGAGTACAAGTCTGATGCTCTATAACTGAAACCGCTTCAATTTTGGCGATGGAATTCATGACACGCACGTTTGTATCTTTTCAGGGGTGGTTGCCTTCCAAGTAATCAAAGCGATATCGTGGAAATACGAAGGCAATTGGCTGACTTGGAGGCAAAAGAAAATACTCTAGATAGGCTGATTAACGGAGCTCAAAAGGAGCTCAACGAGTTCACAGCTGACAGGCTCGCATACGTGACGTATCACGATTTGCGCTCTGTAGCTTCGTACAAAGATCAGTCTATCATGGCTGTGAAAGCGCCTCCCGAAGCCACTCTCCACGTTCCTCAACCAATCAATAACTTTGGCCAGCCCAAGGTATGATTCCACTCGCTATCTCTGACCACAATTTCCATTAACTATTCAGCATAACAAAACAATTTCTAAACAATCAACTCTTCTAGTTGAGAATTCCTTTTCAACGTCGAATCTTAACGACTGACTGCGAGCCCTAATCTCTAACCTCGCCCTTACTATTTCCAGCTCCAAATACACATGAGGTCCACACACGGCGAGATAGAAGTGTTCCTTTGCCCCGACGAGCCGGGAATGAAAGCTCCTCTGACTCCGGGATACGCTAGTGCATCGGCAACGACGGCATCCGTGGCGGCGGCGGTGGCTGTAGGGGCAGCGACAACGACAATCGCAGCGCCAATTGCAACGCCAACGATACCGCAGCCGCAACAGATGATGAGGCAGCAGGATTCGGAAGCGTCGTCGATACCCGCGCAGTTCTTGATGCACAACGGCGGCGATGTGAAGGTCGAACCGATGCCCACGGCGGACAATTGCATGCCATCGGAGCAGACCATACTCTCGGCGTTGAATTCGGCAGGAATGAGAGACGCGCTGCTTTGCGAGTCGGATGACTTTGGCATTATGGGCGGCGGCAGGTTACAGCTTCAAACGGAGGACCAACACATGGACCAGCACCTGGACCAACACATACCCTCAGGTAATTTTCAATTTCTGAAGAGACTTGATCGAGTTTGTCTATCTCTTTGCATCCGTGACGAATTCCATTGCGTCTTTTACTATTGACTCGTTTCATAGTTCTGTGACTCGTAAAAATCAAGATGGTCGTTGATTCGAATCGGAATATGATCGGCTATTTACTTACTGCCACCTCAAAAGCCTATTGACGGTTCAGTTTGTGTATTCGTCGAATTTGGGTAAAGTTTCTGGTACTTGCTTGCTTTTTCTCATTGCATCTCGTCGATGTTCTCCGAATTCTCATCAACGTCTTGATTTATCGAGGCAAAACTCAATCGCATCGTTTTTCGTCAACCGATACCGAAGTATTCAACACGAAGAGCAAGAATGATCATTACCTGTCGGAACTCTGACTGTGACTTGTGTTGTAATCATTATCACATCACAGGCAGAGTTCTAATTAGGTGTTGATTCATTGCGACATTCCAGGCTGTGTGCATCATCAGGTAGAGTATAATGAGTAGAAGCTCTATAAGCGCCACCTTGAAAGTTGTATATTTTGCCTCTCTTTGGATACATTCCCTCTCTCATTTTATTTAGTTGCTACCGTGAAATATCAATTCTTTCATTTAGGATTGATTCCAACCCAGATAAATCTTGTCTTCCCCAGTGCATAGATACTTTGAACTTGTGAAATACTTGGTTCTGCTCGACTGTGAGGGCATCCAAAATGAGGTGCTTGTACCAGTCAACGTCACTCGAGCTTTTTGCACCTTTTGATCTGACATATCTTAATATGATTCAACGTATTCGAGCCCGTTCTGAAGCTTATTTGAAGACTTTCAAAACGAGCTTGGATACGTTCTACTTCGATGGGTAGAGCCAAATCATTTCATTTCTATGAAAGAAACATTTTATTTCCCGGAAACGAGGCGTCTTTCTGCGTAAAACGTTGGAACTTCTCGTGCCTTCAATTCTGACGTCTCTTAATATAAATGTTTCAAAGTACTTCAACTCATTTCGAAAGAGTATTTGTTCAAAAAACTAAAAAGTCCACCTCACAATAACTAGCAAACACCTTAAGCATTCTCAGAAATTTAAATTCTTGGAGACTTACATATTTTTGTACCCCCTACATGTGTCAACAATACGGGATACAGCTATAATATATTGTGATCCGAAAGTTCAAGGGTGAGCCTCAAATGGTACTTGCGCTTTCAATAATAAAAGTTTTTTACTTGAGAACACATTGATGAGAGTGCGAAGGCGGATTCCGAACCATACCAAACCACGGAATACTTCGAACTTATTAGAAGAACATCGGATCGACTTTCGCTCGTGTTCTTTGGAAATCAGATATCTTTTTTCACGACCTTCTGGAACATTTTGAGAGTTATCCTCATAACAGAACTGTTTCATACCGTTAAATAGATGTCATCCTTTATTCATTATTAATTATCGTTCTATACTTGTCCAAACTTTCCGACACGTGAAAAATTTATCTCAAATTAGGAAAGTATGAGCGCGGGTTCTTCGTAAGAAATCTCAAAAACATTGTGAAGGCATGCTGTTCGTTTACAATCGTCATTCACTAATGCTTTTATCGGAATTTATTGTAATTTCGTCAAACTAGAAGTCTGAGATGTGCTGAGTATAAAGTGAGGCATGATCCATACGAGTGGAAATAGATCGTGTCGAGACAACTAACGTCTTCTCTTTCATTCCCGAAAGTTCATGGAGCTCAAGCAGAATTAAATGATTAGAGGAAAAAGATTTCCTTGCCGGTTAAAACTGCAAAGAAGTATGACTGATCACAGGCCTAGGTAAAAGAAATCACCTCGTTGTTTCAATGGAAGAGGACTCAACCCCGTTACTTCCGAAAAATTTCGAGATTCTCGACCTCGAAGCTTCCTCAAGCGGGATTTCTTCACATGTCGAGAGACTTTGAGGGTGCATTGGCCAAACATCCGGCCACTCGTTCTCCTAAAATTATGCGGTTGCTGCATTAATAGCACATACCGCGTGACAAGTCATTTGCCTCGAGCTCTTTTGCGATTTGGGTGGGTCGTATGACAAGTTGATGAACTTTAACTGGTGTTCAGATTCGACATTTTGACATTTCGTCGAGATCTGAAGAGCGCTCGAAGCTCGGTGTGAGAAGAAAACTAAAAAAATGACTCGCCATTACGCAGACCTAACCTGTACATAATTGCACTCGAGCTTTTTCTAATGCCTTCTCAAGCATCATTTCAACCCAACTCAGACGTCTAATTTAAGTTGAACAAAAGAAAAATTTGTCAACTCATTCATCAACCTTGATTAACGAGAAAGAAGTTCGAGAAAGAAAGACTAATCAACAATTGCGGTTACCGCGTGGTCTCAAGCCATCCCGAGCTTACATAATATCACCGCATGAAACAGTTGTTCTCTCATAGGAGTAGGATATAATACTGTGGCTTACAAATACACTTAAATTTTACATTTATTTCATGAATATTATAAATCATCTTTGGTCTCGATGCTGCTCGCTACAAAACTATCTTTTAGATATTTCATGCAAAATGCTCATTCTAATCTCAGTTCAAACGTATTCCTCGACTCGATCTACATACCTTGATTTCTTGCAACACACGAATGAATTTTGAAAAATTGATTAGAGTAAAAGAATGGAACAGACTTCACTTTTCAGAAGAATTTCCACTATGTAGCTTTCTTGCCATATTAGTTCTAGAAAACCCAAAGAGTTATGGTAAATCTAAAAGTGCGCCGACATGTTACGAGAGGATTTCAGTGACCAAAGTTTTTGCAAAACCTTTTGCAATTTTAAGAGAACTCCCTTGAAACTCAAACGGGCTCGATCAAAACTTTGAATGACTTGATCTCACATGTATCTGAGGTTCTGACATGCATTGAATTTTTTCTGCGATTCCTGAAGGCTGCGCACCAATGCGAACTTCAGCGTTTGCTTCATTTTCTTGCTCCGCGTGACTGATGGACCGTCATCTATGCTAATTGAACTCAGAATGAATATCTTAATAGGATTGAATCAGGGTTTAAAATGGTATTTTATTATTGATCTTATCTACAATGTCAAGAATGTTCTCGTCCAAGATATTTCACAGAAAATCGCCAAGTATGCCCAAGATGTAAAATTAGTATGAAGGATTTGAATTCTTAATGCACCTTAGTGATGACCGCGAAAAGTGACCTGCCCTTGGGTACTGATGCAGATTTAGGAGCTAAACATATTTCTTATTGAATTTGTGAATTTGACCAAAGAGAGTACCTTCTTGTATTTCGACATGTGCTAAGGGACGAAAACTTCTAATGAGATCGAGAGAAGTGCTTGTACTTATCAATGTCACGCCATAGGCTTACAGAGACTTGGTTCTACGTTTTCTTGCTTGAACATTCATTCAGCTATCCTAAACGATTAGCAACAAGATTCTTGACTGATTTTAAGTACGCCTTAGCATTCTGCTTTATCTAGAAACTCGTTAGTATGAAATTGAAAGGAAAGCATAGTCGAAATAAGTTGAAATGAATTCATCCTCGGCCAATAGCAAGGCGAATGTTATCTTGTTAATCCACTATTGAACTTGGCAAGATTAGCGTTGCATGACATCAATTGAAATTCGGACTTTTCTCTGATAATGAAAAAGATAAAATTAAGCATAATTTAACGAATATGGTCAATTCGTAAAAGTTCGTCTCCGACCGACGGACAAAAATCAGATCAGACTATAAAAAATTGGAAAGTTGATCTCTCTTGCTGAATTTGCTACAAGTCTTTGAACCATTCTCCACGATGAATAGGCATTGTAAACACATTTTGCGCGATTTAAGGAAAAGGAGCAGCAACTCACTAAGCATTTTTACCAATCGATGCAATTTTTATATTTCTCACATCTTTCTGATTCACAGTTTCTGATGTCATGTGTAAAGATTTCCCAGAACCATCGTTTTCGGGGCTTACATCAAAGTATTTCATGCTATCTTGCTCTCGACAAAGTAATGCACGTTTGAAAAAATGCATTAGCGAAACTACAGAACTATCGTCAAAATTTAAGCGGAATTCTCCGACTGTCATAAATAAAGACTTGCCCTGTACATGATGAGTTGTACTGATCAGGATCTAACTTCATTCGAGGCGATTGAGGTATTTGAATCTCAAGAATCCCCGAGCTTTGTGAACGCCCCAAATTTGAGTGTCGAGAGTAACCCGTCTCTCTTTCCAATTGTTATTATGCGATCTGTACCTACAAAGTCTAGGGCCCTTCCATCGTCACATAATCGTCGCTCCTTTAAAAATTTTAGAGTAAGGCCATAAAATGGTTCTCCGATATGTTTGATTCTACCGTATTTTTCCATCATTTTGAGTTATTCTCTGTCTGCCTATAAAAAGCCTTCCACTGAAACGAGGTGAAAATATTCGTAGGGCACACATAGAGAGCGATGAAAAAAGAATCGACAAGATAATGAATAACCAACGATGAACTCTTTTTGCATTACAGACTTGAGCATCCTGGACTTTGGAGACGCGCTGCTGTCGTTGGAGCCACCCCTATCCGAGAGCGACTACTCGTTCTCGCTGGGCACAGAGGAAGGCCTTTCAGATCTCTTCGATTTACAATTTTAATCGGTCGATATTGCGAGGATAATATTATCATCGGAATTTTATTACTCTGGGTTGATGACCGTGAAGTGCGTGAAGCATCTTCAAAGAACGGCAACTCTTTGTACTTAGTGGTACCTGCCCAACGCTCGTCGGAGTCGTTGTCGTTAACTAGTGTCCTTCTGAACTTCATCGAGCATCGAAGAAGGCGTTAGAGACTTTGTCAATCCAATATTCTCGCCGCTGATTGAAAGGATGCGAGAAATCGTACAGAGACACATATCATCACTCATTGACCGTACGAGTTTTTGAAACATTTTACTTTGTCGTAATAGGGATTAACAAGTAAACAGTGATTCTGGGACACAAATTGCATGCCTTCGTTATGCAGCAAAAATGCCTAAGGCTCTTTCCGTGCAATCTAGGTTTGTGTAAATTAATTGCGATTGAAAGTTGTTCATGCGTTCGAAAGTGGCCCCCACTTCGAACAACGCAGCCGGCCAAGCTGCGTGAATTATATGATTCTATGATATGAACTATACCTTATTTCGCGAGGATCAAGAGTTTGCAAAGCATCTTAGATCTGACTTTGTTATATATCATTTTATTGAGTGTTCGCGTTCGTTCCCTATTTCAAGTTCATTATATGAACATACTGAATCTAAGACTTTGTAATACGAATCATATAGACTTGTATGGAGGAACCACGCTTTGAGCTATTCGATTCATTGTTTCTAATTTCTTTTCTTTGTGCTCGTACGTGAGTCATAAAGGATGTGTGCATGAGAAATGTGTGTAGAATGATGTTTGATTGCAAGAAGTCAATCAAATTATATTAGCCTTAACTAGATTTTTGTATGATTACATTTCGTAATACTTTTTGTACCCGTGTACCTTGCCCACTTCTCGTGAAGAATGGAGCACGAGGCCACTCATTCCTTATAACTGTTTGTCACAGTGATGATTCAAGACAGCTTAGTTGTCTAAATCGAAAATCAAATGGAAGTCATCACCAAAAACCATTCTATTTCATGACAAGAATAGACTCGAAACTTTAATATTGGCCCTAAACGCTTTTAGAGCAATATTCTAAACTTGAAAATGAGTTTTGAAGGAAAATTTATTCCTCGATTGCATGTGTATTATCGGATTTGTTGCAAATCCTCCTTGATCAATTTTAGTCAAATGATCGCTTCATTGTCGTCAGTCATGATCATCTCGTGGAAATTATCCCGTTTTCAAGAATATCGCAATGAAAGTGATGATCTTTTCGCCATGTGATCCTTTCTACTTTTTAATTACAAGATTATAATCTAAAATATTTCGTCTGGGTTCTAAATCGGGAGAATTTAAACCTCTCACGATTCCAAAAATAAACATTGTTAGTCCGAATTATTTACCTTAGAAATCCTTCGAGGATGTACTCTAATGTACAAATTAGTGTACGTCCGAAGCCATAGTGCCTATTTCATGATCACATTTTTCCGCAATTGTAAATACTTTGCATAACCTGCGTATATATAATCATAAGAATGTAACGATACCAACGGATATACGAGTTCTACTGGTTTTTTTCAGTACGCTTATTATAAACTGTATCAAATGATGTCACTTTTAATTTCCAACATTATTTCTATAAATATTACAATTATCTTATTATATAATTATCAGACCATTAAACGAGAGGATATTAGTTTATATGGTTTCTTATGATACAGATTCTCCAAAAAATGATCTTTATTTTCATCAGCCGACGTCTCTTTTAAAAGAAAAGTTCAATTGGAAATGTATGTGTTCATTAAAAACAAGTCACGCCCATAGAGAGCTGAGTTTTCATTGCAACATGAACGAAAATATTGAGCCGTACTCTTATAAACTCAACAATAGAATATTTTTTACAAATCAACGAGACTTCGCAGGATGATCTTGAAAGTTTCAAATTTTATGTTTTATTATATAAAACTGTTACTGAACTGAGATTCAACTATCAAAATTGTTCGGGAAATTGGAGTATAGTTAAGTTTGAAGTTGATATTTCATAGAAGGAAAAAATCACTTATTTGTTCGCACAAGAAATTCCCTACTATTTTTTCGTTGTCAGAAAAAAATGGATCTAAATGTTTGTGATTCTCCTTGTTTTATTTTTATTTGCACGGAATGAAGAAACAGATACCTATTCGTACAGACATCGATTATGACCAGAAGCCATGTAATAATTCATGCTTGATAATTCCAATAGCCTTATCAGAGTGAAATTTGTTATGTTCATCGTAAGAAGGAATGAATTCCATACAGATGACAGAATTTAACATGGCCGAAACACCTGGATTGTTTTTTTTCCATTCTAATCCTTGTTCGTATACCTCTGTTCTTCAATAGCACCAACTTGAACATCAATGAATTGTTTTTACGAGTCAAGTCTCCCAGAGTTATCGGATACCGAAAACACCGAGATTCCATCCCTGATCAAGATCAAGATCTAATTTTTTTCATTTTTCTCGATCCTGTATGCGTATCTTGGAAACATTTGAATACATAAATGAGAAAGGAGCGTCTTGAAACGAATCATCAATTCAAACAAAATTGCAGAGATATCACTTTGGCACTGAAGTATTGATGAGTCATAAATTCATATTCAAGATACAATTTTTTTTGTTACATTGTGGAATTTTTTGTGGTTTTTTCCAAAATTCTACGTCTGTCGGCCACCGAAGCACCGAGTGACTCACAACAATTCTCGCGACCACGGGATTTATTTTTGCATTCTTGTAAATACAAAAAGTCGAAAAATGTGAAAATATGAAATTTATCATCAAATGTAATCTTGTGTAACGGGAAGGGAATGCTTTATTATTCGAATCCTTTTACTTCCCGATTGCTTATTCCTTCAAAATGCGAAAATTTTAATGTAATTCTGTAAGAAAATGGTGCAAATGAGAATGCACATAATTTCTGTATTTTAGGGATAATCTTGTACGTGTAATTTACGATGTAAATATTTTGAACAATAAAAGGAAGATGTCGGAGATCATAAGAGCCTACTTTTTCTTCTCCTTGGAAAAAGTATTCCTCAAGCCCTTTTGATATTAGTACGACTGAACCTTGGATAATGGATGCCACGAAAATTCTGGATCGTTTTGAAGATAAATCTGGTAAAGTTTCATCCAATGGTAAAAAATGATATGAATTGTTCTACTTTTTGATTGGTCATTCTTGTACTAGAAAATGAAAAGCTAATATTTTAAAATAAAGCTACCCAACTTTGCGATAACCTTGACTTACTAACATTTTTCAACGTCCCTTAGCTCATTTTAAGGGGAAGGAAAAGCTCTACTTTGCGTACATTTATCATGAATTGATTTAAGATA
>JAPYYZ010009408.1:0-14874 GCA_030522705.1 Eretmocerus eremicus
CCAAAATCAAACTGGCGCGCAAATTCAAATCCCCAAAAATCCCCACACAAATTTTGCATCCACTCACCAATCTCATTTTGCCGTAATGCGTGTATCCACAATCGTCGCTCTCAGCAATCGAAGCACAGTGGTGTCACTAAACTTAGCGTGGGTGCGCGAACCGACACAGGTGTACAAGTACCCACAAGTACGAGAGGTGCGGTGCGCGAACCGCTCTCGGCGCTCGACTGTTTTGAATCGGCTCGCTGTGATCCCTCGACTCTCGGCTCTGTGTCTGCCGCTGCTCTCGCTCCAACTGCACGCGCAGGGGGGGCTCTCCTACAATACTTGGCAAGCCTCTATGCAGGCAGTATATTGGCGCCGCTGCACAGAAGCAAATGCACTCGAATTTATCCGCGATGCTCGCTGGAAGCGAGACTGGACAGGTGGGGCTCGAGTCGCGCGGGCGGCTTCTTTATACGCTCGCGGCGGAGGTCGATTCTCGATGCGACGCGATGACTAATTGTTTCATTGGGTGGCCGGAGAGGTGGTGAGTGGACCCGCGACCTTCCGATACGAGAGATCGAACGATATCGGAGTCTGCGCGAGTTGCGCAATTGTGGCTGTGGTGGGTATGCTACCCGGAAGAGCGAGTCGTGCAGTCGAGATTTCATCTTCGGAGGGTTTGCGGGAAACTAGTGCGGCTTGTCCCACGCCCGTGTGCCCACGATTCTGTAGAGAGAGCCGGAGAGTGAATTATCACGTGTTTGGTGGGCTTGCAACGGGCTTACAGGTACTCGTCGACTGTCTGGATGGTGTCTGGAATCTATTGGCGGAATTGAGACCTGCGGAGTGGTGCTCGAAGTGGAATGTATGGGCTTCGAGGTGTTTTCGACACATTAACTTGAGTTTTCACCGCTGGGGTTGGTAGCGATATGTTTGAGATCTTTGGGGGACCGATCGGCATCGAATGGTAATGGATATGAAAAGAAGGAAGGTCGAGTATGTGTGCTGCAATGTCCACTTCTGAACCCTTTTGATTCTCTTGAGAACACCTGAATCCTAATGGTGATCTTGAATATTTTCCTTCAAACTCTCCAGACGGTTTTTGATATGCTTCATGTAGCGACTATCACCTCATGATAGCCACTCCTGATATTTGGAACTTTCAGTTCGTGATGGAAAACTTGCATGCAAAAAATGTTCATGCGCGAAATTGATATCAGGGACGAATGAGAAGTTTTATACTGAAACAGAATCTTGGACGCATCACCCCCATTTCGATAGGAATTATTGGAATTTGTTCGTTCATAGGTCTTTGATTTTGGGGAGCACCACTATATCAATCGCCATTATCAGTTCTGTTCCGAAATTGTCCCTTTCTCTTTCTCGAAGAAAAAAGCCATCCTTAATTTGCGACCTCTTTCTTTATAAAAAATGATGATGTTACCTAATCTGAAGGTCGAATAGTTACTACCTCAAAACAATAATCGAGGAGATTCTTCATAATATATCGGGATACCAAGTTCAAACTTTCTTTTCATAGAATAGCCAGAGCCAAGAACTACTTTCAAACTTTACCGTTGAATAATCGTGTAAACACTTTCGAATATTATGCATTCTTATATGTCTTGAACGAATGAAATTTTATTCTTCCAGAGAAATGAAATTCAATTCAGAGCGTAAATTATAAACCAAAATATGCGTCGTATTCAAACCAGTTCTGGACAACGGAAACGAGAAACCCTCGGTTTGTTCATTTGCAGTAATTTTCTTAGAAAGAACTTCGATGTGAAATTTTTCCTCAAAAAAGTAGTTCAATGCTCTTTCGGATTTTACGAGTTTGAATGTGTTGTATCCATGGATCAATGATATAGCATTACTGGTTGCATTTTTCAAAGTATGTTTGGTAGTCATTTTTGATTAATTGATTGTGATTTTGAGAGAATTATCGAAAACGTACATATAAAAGGAACACGAGTTCCACGGTATAAATATACTGTATATGATGAAGTAATCAACTAAAAAATAAATGAATTAGTTCGTTCTCAAAGTTTGGGGATGGATCTATACCTGACTGAAATTTTACATGGTTTGAACAAAAACAAAATTTTACTTTCATTCAGATTTAGAGACGCATTCAGCACATACTCGAAGAATGCGAATTATTACCTTCATCGTACGAGGTCTCCAGATCTTTCATAAAGGTGGACTATTCATACTTTAATCCTAAAAGATTTTTAAATCTGAATGATTAATTCAAGTTTGGTCTAATATGCTTATCCTTGGCATTCATAAACAGAAGGATGGAATGCGAAATGAACTAATTACTTTGTTGTTCTAAAAATGTTGTAATATTCCAATATTTCAAGAATTATGATTGATTGAATGCTAATTTTTCGCAATACTTCGAGCCATACGTCACCGAGGCTCCAAAAAACCAGCCACCACTATCAATACGGGGAGCATGAGTTTTCTCTCTCTCAATCTATTGAATAGCATGAGTCATAATGACCCTGTTACGGACGCTGAACTACTGTGTATCATTAGGATAGCTTGAAATAGTGCTTCGAATTTTTCACTTTACAGACCACGTTGCGTTCATTGCTCGGTCTTGCGATTCCTACTCATTGCCAGCAGATTCTTACTTCAGTAGTACAACCATATGGTACTATTCATGTTGACAAAGTGAAGTTCACCCTCAAATAGAGACCATTCTTCACATGCAATCAAGAAGATTCTTAAATTGATTGCAAGAATTTTTTGTTAGGTTTTTTGTGCAGATTTCAATTTCTGTATACCAAAAACTTGATGAAAAGCCTTGGTCATAAGAAATCTTATTTCACGTACTATTTCACATATAAAACTTTTCCCATCAATCATCGCGATTTGTCATCTCTGACCCTAATGCATTGCATCTACCTGTATTAGAGATTTCATAATGCGCACGTGTTTCTCATCACAGTTGGCGAGGATGAGTCCATTAGTTTTCTCTTCTTCTTTACAGGATTTTAATATGACGCACTCACAACTGATTTTATGACGTTAAATGCAATCACCGTGAAATCGGCAGAACAAATTTGGCTCGCTCATATAGAAAACCAGAATCACTCGTGTGAAGTTATTTTTTGTATAATATTATCCTAATTTCAATGTAGCGAAAGAGTCACGTTGGAACATTTCGTACTTTTAGCATGAATTTCTTCATTTAAAGTTGATGTTAATACCGAACAATATACTCTTGAGAGATCGTCTACGGTCTTGTTTTGTCACAACTTCCGTCCTTCTATTGTCAGAAACCATGTTTTTCCACCAAATTCCTATGAATAAGTGAGATTTGTTCAGCACCTGATTTTACCCACTCATGCGTCTGTTTTTTTTGTGGATGGGAAAAATCTTGTAAGAACTGAAATAGTGCAGTTCGCGTCATATTCCAAGTGCCGATGATATTGTCACATCTTATTTCGAGAAACGAGCTGACCTAATAAAATCAGCTCCAAAAGATCAAATGAAAGGCTGAATGTCAAAATGAGCTAATGATATCTTCTCATTGCGCAAGACAACCTAAACAAATCACAATTTTCTTTAAAGGTATAGATAAGTGAGAATTCTCCTTGACTCGTCTTCTTCGGTATCTACGTAGAAAAAATTAAAAAGAAGCAAGGAAGACATTCCACGTGCGGTATGACTGCAGAAGTATTATGATGTATCAATTCATCTTAACTTCCTCATGGGTGTAATGTACAAACATCATATCATTAGATTAAGATCAGTTTTCAATTTAGCGAATCTATGAATCTCGGTTACCTGAGTTGAATCAGTTCCTCGAAATACCGCAATACCGGGCGAATACGCGATAAAGTGGGAAAAATTCCTCACTATTATGATCGAATGGCAATCTTATAAGAACAAATGCATTTCCTAGTGCAGACATTGCGTAAGTATTGCGCGTGGAATAAATATAAGTATTCATGATGATGAATAAGATTGATTACGCTGAAGTTGTGCGTAATGTGAATGTTTGCTTGATTCAATTTGCACCACTGATTAAATTAAGCTTTACAGTGCTATTTATACGATGATTTATCGAGCAATTGTGCGCGAACTGCTCATTGATAGGGTAAACGATGACTATAATTCAGATGCAATGAAGCACGCGCTCAAAACGCTTTATTTTATCGATTTGAAGAATTTAAAAAATTGGATTCATTTTTTTTAATTGAGTTTCTTAATCGAAGTGATCTAGTGAGCATGTCATACCAGTCTCCAAAAGTCTTGCTTAACAAGATAGTTTTGAAAGAGTCTGCTTCAAATGTGATAATACTTATTCGTCCATTACAGAAACAGCGTGTTCGTTTTAGTCGATTTCATCTTTAGTGAGTCCAGTCTCAGAGATTCCTAGAGATGTAATAGGATAAAATGATTTAGATTCACGAAATAAGCACAGGTAGCGAACTCAACAAAGGACATTGAAAAGAGATAGAGGTGGATGAGGCAGCTGATGTTTTTTAATATAAATGATCTTTCTCGTGAACGTGACTCGGCGGTGCAAAAATTTCTTATGAGAGCTTGCATCTGTCACGCATGTTGAAGCAACAATCCTGAAATTCGCAGACAGAAGCAAGCCGTTCTCCATGAACTCTGCAAAATGTAAATCATTCCGATGAGAGGCAGTGTATCATCTTCACGCATCGAGTCTTCCGTGAAACGGGACGCCACAATGAGCCGACAGAAGCGTAATTAGCGATCGGCGTTAATTGAGACGTCGCGGGAAACAGTCTCAAGGCGAGCAGATTGAAAATCCACACTCGACATATATACTCCCTCGCGCATTGAACCATTATAATTCCGGATCAGCGACCGACCATTACATATACATACTCGGCTTGCCGGTCAACGTCAACTCGTCGCTGACCAGACAAAGGAGTGACTGAATCGCCGCGCGTGCACCGACATAGGCAAGTAGTAGATATATGGTTCACGGGCGCAGCCACACGTGGCGAATATAATTACCCTATCACTCGGTGTATACGGATTTCTAGATATAGCGCCGGTCGCTTCTAGCTTTTCTGTATAATAGTGTGTAATGAGCGAGCTTGAATCATCGCGGATTGATATCTCCGTACGTGTCGTAAGAGCGTCTACGATATTTTCCTGACAAATCGTCCAATTTTTAAGGTTACTTTGGCTACATTATGACTGGTGATTCTATTGCAGGATGCTCAAGATGGATCTCCAGCTGGAGATCGATCGATTAAAGATCATGTCGATCGAACGAAAATATCATCCTTTCCACCATCCCTCGAACCAAGCAGGATCTGCGGGATTTCGGGCTCAAATTCAATCTACAACTGTTTGGATAGTTGAAACTATGTATAAGTATCCGTCTAATATTGCTGCACTCCGAATATCAAACGACTTCAAGATACTCTGGGATGAAAATGTGATGCCTTAGGAATGAGACCATAGGTTAATTTTAGCCTGATGAGGGCTGTACCATAACAGCCGAAACGTCGCATAATTGCGAAAATAAAAGTAGCAGGAAAGACCAATAAAGTCAACATGTTATTCTTACTTTGGCTACTTTTGACATCGGTGGGAACCTGGGAATTGCGTTTTGTGTCGATAATCTCGAGTTCTAGAGTAGTTAATTCGTTCGAGTAGATGGTGCGATAATTGAGTGCTCAGCTATTGTACATTCCGACGCGTTTGTCGCGGCATCGGGTTTCTCGCCTCTATCCTGGGACATGATCGCGAGAGAGAATTCGAATTGCTGCATTCCAGCGAGAGGCTATCGATGCCGAGAGTAAGAGCGCAATTGCGGAGTCGACGCAAGTGTGGACATACGGTAAGTGTGGCAGTTTAGTCAGTAGTCAAGTTCGGGCTCTGGTTAGACAGGAGGGGCAGCGACAAGTCTTCTTGGGGGTTTCAATTATCAGACACGTTGCTCATTTTGGAAGGAGATTTGAAATTTGGTCCAATGAGTCACGAATTTTCATGGGGATTCCTATGAATTGAAATGCAAAATTTATCTCGGCTGTTTCTACTATGTAAGCGATTCGAACGGCGATAGAGATTGTTCCTTTTACCGAAATGTCTTCACACAGGAATATCGAGATATGGTTCTGCTCATTTCGAATCAAGTTACAGAATCTTTACTGGTCCTTTCACAAGAACCTCGAAAATTTTCCCAAGAATTTGCGAAAATTATAGCAAATATGAATCTGAGGCTCTGTTCTGAGGTAAAATTGTATCTCGAAGAACTTTTGTTGAAGTTAGAAATCCAATAGTTCGATTATATTATGCTTGGAAATTTGAATCGGTGGCTGGTAAATATCATATTTTGGTTCAAAAACGAGACTCGTCTTGCAGTTCTAGTCAAATCCATGATCCACAACGACTGGGCTCTCCTTGGCAGTTTGCGTAATATGACGAATATTGTGCTTAGGATAGTTCACACCCCATCTGTATTCTACCTAATTATTTCTAAGTGTGTATTTTCCGGGATAGATGTATTTCGGCCTGATCCGTTCGGCAAATTTGTTAGAAGAACAATCGAGAGATCCGTTGTTGACTCTATACAAAGAGATTGGGATATAAAAATTTCCCTGAAATGAATGGAATGGCGTGAACCAATTTCGAAAGGGCAGGAGATGTCAGTGGTACATCGAATCTGATGTTACTGTTTCTCCATCTCTATCTCGGATTGCCAAACAAAGAAAGACTTGCGAAGACAGTCAACGTGGCCAAAAATTCAATGTGAATTGTTGGTCACTCACATGAATGCCTTTATACAAGAAGAACAAATTTGCTGCATTTCCATAATCTTAGGCAAATTCTAATTGTTCAGGTTATTTCTGTAGAGTCAACAACAGATATCTCTGACGTTGTTCTGATCAGACCACCAGAAGGATCGAACCACATCCAGTGCTCCTAATATCTACAATATTACAGTTATCTTTCTCAAAGTTGCAGTTGAATTGGATCATCGAATCATATTTCAAGTCCTGACAGGTGTATTAGAGGCACGAACTGTCTCAGCACTTACGCGAGAGGAAGAGATGAAAGATTTTTTATTGGGATTTCTGTTGGCCCAAAATAGTGGTTGAATAGCCCTTTACTATGGCCAAGTCCACGTGAGCGACAAAGAATTTTCATGGAGCTACTGAGTTGGAGTTGCAGCGTTCTTCGGAAATTGTACTTTGGATACAATAGATTTGTAGAAAGACAACTCGATGGCGTACCGGTTTATGCAGCAACTTATTTCGATTGATGAGATGGATCTGGAACTTTGGGACCCGATTTCAAAAAGTGACTCTGCGCTCTGGCCTTGAACCACATTCAAACAAGATTTGATTCTGTGTTCCGTGATGATCAAGATCTAGGAGGTTTTATTTGACTCATGATCAATCAATGTTTCATACAGATTTCATTTTTTGTGTACAATGCTATAGATTCCATGTACAGGGCTACCAAAAAATTAGAAACATTCCCAACAGATGGTTTGACCGCTTTAGTTTTATTGATGCTCCATATGTTGTTTGACCTCTTGAGAATATTGAGCCACATCAATATACCTAGCAAGCATGTTTCTGTCGGGCACAGTCATTGGCCCTGTCCTCGGTACAGAACCACTTCATGGGTAAGAAATCAGTCTGTCCATGTTTTTTCAGTATGTCTCTGCAGTCTTTTTCAGCTATTGCCGTCAGATTACCCGCGAGAATTCCCCTCTCTTTTCTATCCATTGCAGTACTGCGAGTGGCCAAGGCGCCAGTCTTTGCGCTTGCACTCATCATAGGGACTGCCCGAGCCAATGGACCGAATTCGATGGGCTTGTCGAGTTTAAACAAGGCGAGTTCTCCATTTGTCCCGATTGTTTTAAGAGTGGCGTTATATTGATGGCCACCGTTGCCAGATGCATCTTGACCGACGTGTACGGTGTGAAG
Source organism: Eretmocerus eremicus (assembly GCA_030522705.1). Classification (NCBI taxonomy): domain Eukaryota; kingdom Metazoa; phylum Arthropoda; class Insecta; order Hymenoptera; family Aphelinidae; genus Eretmocerus; species Eretmocerus eremicus. Next base: position 7,926 of record JAPYYZ010009408.1, read on the forward strand.
CTCACAAGTACCTCGAATTTTGTTCAAAGCGAGGACGTAATCGGCTGAGATTATGGCACCGTAAGATATTTTACGGTGAGGATTGTGGTCACAATCGTGGTGGTGTACGCTGGCGAGATACGGATAGATTTCTGCGCTCGTTTCTCGCCTCCAACATAAGGGGTTGTCCTCTGTGCTTGCTGCAAATGAAATTAAGGAATTTTGAGAATAAACGCTCGGATTTAATATAATGGATAATCCATTTCTCTCTCCAATCTAGAGGAGTTTTTTTTGAGTTAGTAATAAGACTGTTGTCAAGGCTATAGAACAAAAAATAAATTGCAATTTTAGATTTGATATTGTTCTGTCCGCAAAATTATGGCTGGCTTTCTAAGGTGCGCTTTCTTAACGCTTGGGAGAAAAGTTATCTGTTGATAGTGCATGCAGAAGTTCGAAGAATTGCATATTTTGTTGCCTTAGCATGATCAATCGAAGATTTGAGGTTATTTGCATGGTAGCTTGACTGTTGGATGTCGGATTCTTCTCAGAATTTTCTAGACTTTTTTCCAACTTATTCGAAGATTATCGTGGATAAATTGAAATGATTGAAGGTTGTTTGTCTGGTACGACATCTTCAGAAGGTTGAGGATATCAAGAAATCACGCACGCCGAAAAGATGTTTTGGATTTTCTTGAGGAACTTTTCGATTTCCCTTGAAATTGCAATCGACTATATCTATGAAAGAGGTCTGTGACTCATCGACTTTACTTAATGGGTGCATGTAGCAATTCGTTCTTGGTGGGATGGAAGAATCGTGATGCCGGCTCCACCGAAAATCCAAAAAAGTATACGGAGCTTATCCTCTATCGGTTGTTTAGGCAAAGTCCCGATCTTTTGCAGAACGCGTTCATTTGAATCAAGTACTCCTATCTAGAAAGCTCCAAAAAAATTTTTGGGAAAGCGCTCGACAAGCTTCTCAGGCGGCTACCGGAACCCTCTTGGACTTTTCTCAAAGTTCACTTGAGACCTTCATAGGGACTTTTTGAAGCTTTTCAAAATCCTTTTGAGGAATTCAGAAGTTGTATGATTCAAAGTTTTCCAGGAGTTTCGCAAGAGCTCGAGGTGAAAATTCAGAATTTTTGCAGTATTCTCGGACCATTCTTCAGAGAAAAAACCGTAAATTGAACCATCAAAATTATAAGTTTGCATTATTCTCGGGTGAACAAATTCGGAACAGTTGAATTAACAAAGGAGTATTTTTAACTCTATTTGTCTCTCATTCGGAAAACAATAGAAACGAAGGAATCCAACGCTGTACACGGATACTAATTTGATAACAGATGGGGTTTTCAAAAAATATTTGAGCATTCACGTATCTGATGAGTTTTCAAATTCAATGAAAACTCTCACCTTCCACAGCAAAAACCATCAGCGCCAAGATAGAACCAATGTGATACATTTTGATGTAATTTGATGTCAATTCAGTCCGGATCCAATACAATTCTTCGCAATGATGATGAGAGACGTCTGGCCCACTCACAAGCTCTTGGCTGACTGCTCCAGGAATATATGTCAAGAAATCGAACAAGATGTTTTCCCTTAGTATAGAGTCCGCGCTGAAGAATACCAGATGGCGAGTGTGGAGCGGGGTCTAGAGCTGTAGCTCATTGAGATCCAGAACTTGGATCAGACACATTTGTTTTGTCGGTTCAATGTCGAAGCTGCAAAATTTACAATCGCTCAGATAACGGATTATACTTCGTGTTTTCATGCATGTTATGATGGAAAATTATCAGTCGCATATCAGTTTTCATAATCTTATGCCGCTCATCTGTTGAGCGTATTTCCAACAGATTTATTAGTGTAGTGGTTCGTATACTTATTTCCTCTTCAAATTCATGCTCAACGCTCTATTTATTTGATATTGCCCATGAATCACACTCATAGAAATAGACCTTGGGCCATTCGTATCTGCTACCCCGGCAAATCACCAACTCAGAGTTCAGAGATTATGTACTGCTTCATACTGTTTGGCCTTTTGAGGTTCGCTTTTATGGGATGAATGGGAAAAATTATATATTTTTTAAAAATGTCATCCATATGAAAATCAGAAAAGACTACACAAGTTGCGGCACTGAGGAAATTGCACTTTTATTGATGTTAGCAGGTTTGTTATTAAAATTGATATAGCTGGTGCGGAAATCAAAGTGAGGCGGGATTGCTTTCGTTTTATCCCTTCATCTGATGTTGTTGCTGTGCAAGAATATCGTAAGAATCAATGGGCGGGATAACTTCAAAATTGCTGATCTACCACAATATGTTTCGAAGAATTCCATTATAGTAAGGAATTCCAAAAAAATAAAGCAAAAAATGTTGAATGCTAATCCCAGCCTAGTAAGTCACCTGTTCACAACGAGATGGGGTAAGATCCGAGGATACTGCTTGCTGCGTTGTGTTTGTAACACTTGCGTCGGATGTCTTTCAATCATTTAATCCGCACGTATCCTTGACCCATTTCCTAGCTTATTGCTTCTGGCACAACAAACGCTCTTTCTTCTATCAAAACATGTTTCTGACGCACAAAAATAGTGAAAAAGACAGAATTGTAATTTTAAGATCTTTTCGTATTACAGTTTTTTCTCCTTCTCACTCGAAGCGATATTCAGACTTCATTCATGGTTGAATAAATTCCTTATGTCACAAGAGATTCTTCAGCATTTTTTCAAAATGTATCTCAAACGAATTATCAAATATCTTATTCATGGCCTGACGAAATTGGATCGTGATTCGTGTATCAATCTCAAAAGTTACTATCTATTCCGAGATCCATTCAGAATCGATTGTAGGATCGTGATATGTGGAAGAGCCGGTCGCGAAGACTTTGGAATTCTCTCATCGAGGATCTATTCGGCATTTTTAAAAATGAAAACGAGAAAAAAATCATGTGTACCGATGTTCTCCAAGAATCCGTGATCAAAATAGACTCGAAAAAATGATATACACGACTGGCATTTTTCCAATGTCAAGTTCCAGAGGTAGACATGTAAACATATGTTCCAAATTTTGACCTTTGTGGCACTGTCAGTATCAATCATATATTAAATCAGCGTAGTACGAAAGGGTTCGCCTCTAACGCTGCAAGAGCTTTTATCAATCGATGTCATCTGTCCGTAGGCTCTTCATATTCGCGCGAAACATTATCCAATTTTTGATCACTTATTAAAATATACTATCGTAGGTTAGTTTTATTCCGTTGCAACTGCCCATCTGTCAGCCCATAACCCATAACCCATACAATTTACTACAGCTACACGTACGACTCCATGTATCTACATACTAGGAAGGAGAGGGCCCCACCACCGGGAGCCTAATTTTGCTGGAAACTTTTTTACAGACTCGTACCACTGAGAATACAAAGAATCCAGAGTAACTCCGGCTGTTGGGCCTCCTATCCAGAGATACCGGCAGCTACCTTAGCATTCCAAGTATATCTAGATATACAAGTTTGTAACACGGACCTATATGGTCAATGTTAACGTTTTCATCCATATCTCTAGATAGGAGGCCCTATAGACAGAGTTACTCTGGATTCTCCATATTCTTGGTGGTACGAGACTGTAAAAAAATTTCCAGCAAACTTGGGCTTCCGGAGGTGGGGGGTTTCTCCTTGTAGGTACAGTGAAAAGTACTTCGGCTTTGCGGCGGACCATATCCGACCTTCTCATTTATACCTTCTAGGGACCCTACTTTTCGACGCTCGATGATTGCAGTGGCGCCATCTGCAATGCTCTGAGCCCTACCCAATATGGTGATAGTGTACAGCCTCGTCACAAATGTGCTACTATGTAAATCGGTCCGTCTAATCTTGACGCACACAAAGCTTCATACACAGTGAATGGTGTCCCCACACTCGAAACCTCCAACGAAACAATGCCCGTCCCGTCACAGGGCACAGGACCGAGGCACACTTTGTATTCGCACTCGTGGCACTAATCCTGAAAACGATGTTTCCGCCAAGTTTCGTATCGGTATCGCGAAGCCGCGATCTCGCGAAAACGAACTGTGACTGAAAACAATTCCAAACTCGCGGCATTCGAGTCCCACGTGTCTTAGAGCGTCGCCTTTGAATTTCTAATCCCATTACCACTCGCCGCCGTTTCGCCTGCATACGAGCGTTGATTTTCACATTTACCGGGATGCGAACACCCATAAAGCACTACTCGTCTCTATTGCAGACGGATACGTTGCCGTTTCATTTCCAACAGCTGGCAGTAAATACACGCGAGCTGCGAGTGCTGGAATAATGAATTTGCAAGACGGAGAGAGAAAGGCAAAGACGTTCCAGTGTTGCGTCCGTGAAATCGTGGCGCGCGCCCGTGAAACACGTATACGCTCGTAGGTATACACGTGGTTCATCTCCCCAACGATAGCCTCTTTCACTCTTCCTTTCCTTGTGCGCATGATGCACACGAGACTATGAGAGATAGATACAATACCTATTTATAGCTGGTGCGCGGTGTAGATGTTTGTGCGATTGTAATAGCTTGTATAACCGAGGTAACAGGTCTACCCAAGCTGCATCCGATCGTTTGTCGTGTGTGGGTAGGTATCCATCGATTATGCTGATGGAGAAGCTACCGTTATACTATTACATAGCTGCAGCATCTCACGACAACTTGTTTCTCGACTGCCGAGTCGCTGCTTCACTAATTTATTCCTTGCCTCGCGGCTATTGCCGTACAGTAGTTCGCACACTGCATGTCCCGTTTTGACTCTGTTCAAGAGGCACGTTGTTGACAGCGTGTGTGCAGTGGAACACTCTAAAATGTTAATTCATCCTCTGCGATGAATTTCTATTGAGAGAGAATTGCTTCGACGGTGTTTCGTAATCGACGCGCTTGTCTCAATCAAAACAAGCTAATTTCAATTCTTCATGCATCCCGGTGAGGAGATACCATCTTGGGTAATTAATTTATTTTTGATCTCCGGGTTCCAATTAAGAGCTCTTAATTGCCTTGACAAATTGATCATGCAGTTATCAATGATTCCGGGTTGACGCACTGCGTCTGTTTTTAGGCCTGTAAGAGTCTGAGCTGGTATCTCAAAGATAAACGGATTGCTGTCTCACGCAGCAGGATCTATCAATACTACTTGTTCACCCGTATCATATGAAATTTTGGTCCAAATTTGCGAGAAAGCATTTCTCCAAAAATTTCAGGGGGCTTCAGCTTGAGAGAATTATAGCCTTCGCTTTGCTCGGGCTTCAATAACGTCGAGAGCAAAAGAGCTGAGAAATCGTTCTACTGAAACTCGTCTTGTCCAATCAATGGAATGTGAAAAGTTATTCTATGGATAAGCTTTCGAGATCCTTGATTTTGGATGTGTGGCGGAAATATTTTCTAAAAAATGAAAAGAGATAACAAATTAGGGCAAAACAGTCAAAAAATTGGTCACAGAGCAAAATTTTGATGCAAATCTTGATTCGATATTTCCTTCGAGATAATATAAATCTTCCCTTATCTATCCACGTTCGTATGGAGAAAGCCATCCCATTCGAAGTTTTCTATACAGATATTGATACTATCTGTACAAATAAAAATAACTCAAAACTCGAAATTCCACATGTGCGAGGCATGGTTTGCTATTGCACCATTATTAAAATCTCATCGATTCTTCCCAAAAACAAGACCCTTGTCTCTTTTCGAATTGAGAAGATGCAACAAGATTCTGGGTCATCCAATTTAAATTGTATTTGTCGGTAGTGAGATGAATCAGTTCAGGATGTAATTAAAGAGTGACAGAACTTGGAGTGCGATGGGTCGACGACCGTTCAACACAGTTCATATCGTGACTCATATCGTGTGTTGGTCAATTGTTGAGAGAATTCAATTCAACATCTGATTCAGAAGTCGAATTCACGCGCGGGGAAAATTCATACCAAGGGAATGAATTCGTCAATGATTTATACATTTCTATTGAGCATGTAACTGAACAGACCGATTCCGAAGACGCATAATACATCTTCATATCCATAATATGGCCATTAATGAATTTTGAAACATCGAGCATCGACAAACATTGGGCGTAGTTGATAAGAAGGGCATGTATTTGTAATTGTTGAGGAAATGTTATTCAGAATCTAATATAAATTGGCTCGCGGACCTTACTCGCAACGCGAAGATCAATACATTTCTATTAGAGCTCATATCGGAAAAAAGAATTTGTCAATCATATCAAAAATCTTATTGCGTATCGAATTACGAGGCTGCGAGAATTCAAAACGACGCGCGCTGAGTTATCGACCGATGGTCTTCATCATCTTCAATTATCATGACGACGTTTCCATGGATTATGTGACGAACTACGTTCCATCTAATCTCAAGGCATCGGACTTCACGATGAAACTGCATCGTGCGACTTCATTATGCTTTTTACCATCCAATCGCAGGTCGTCCAGTTCATCCGTCACCGATCACTCCCTTTGTTTCGCAGCAAACAAGGTTTCGTGACTCGGCCTGAAATTAAAAAACAGATTAGCTTGTATTTCCTAAAATCAATAGAAAAACAAGGCCACCTCGGTATCGACAAAGCTGAGGCCAAATCAGCTCTCTCTTCTGCGAGGATAATCGCACGACTAAGTGCTTCCAACGTATATCTCACGAGCCGAGAGTTCAGGAAAACAGGTGCTCTCGCGGTTCGATGAGATTTTTACGAGCCATGATCCACAACTCGGAGAGTATCCGCGAGGATAGGCGCAAGGATTTTTTTGCTCGAGAGGCCATGCATGATCGCTCATAACGTATGACAATGGGTATCGAAATGATGGCTTCGGCCGTGTGTTTTACGACTACTCTCGATGTTTACCAAACGATCCTTGAGGCGATGAAAATGTTCTTTCTCAGGGAGTGAAACATCATTTGGAGCCAACTATAATTGTGGGAGCTGAGTCTCAAGTACCTTTTGTTACTAT
>JAPYYZ010009413.1:0-14624 GCA_030522705.1 Eretmocerus eremicus
TTCAGTGGATTCCTCGTTAGGCTATCCGCAGTGGCCGCGATCGACAAGCCACGGCCGCGTGGAGCAATGTGATGGGTGCATTTCAATGCGCACCGCATTCTTTTCAATAACGAATACACAGATAGATTTGGTGAGAGGATGCTTGCTAGGATGATAAATGATTAGCTTGTCAGTTTCATGGAACTCGAATCATCCTCGATTTAGTGATTTAATTTTTACAAAACGTCCCGTATAATCTTGTCATCAGATCCTCGAGACCGATCATTGCTAGGGATATTGCTAACTGTACGCTTGATCGACTCTCGATTTCTGTTTCCAAAAAGCAAGAGAAAGTTCGAGATGAATTACTCAAATGCTCCATTACCAGAGCTATTCTTGTAGCTTTATTGCGAAGCTTTTCCATTTTGCAATTTAATTTCAGACCTGCAGACGTAGGGAAATAATTATTACCACAGATGAAGAAAATTTTTAAATGTATTTTCAGTTCAGAATTCCCAATCACCCCATCGCTAACGAATCAATCAGAGACGAGTAGGCCATTCCTAATTGATGACTCTCATTTGGTTAATTAGAGGGACGGGTAAATTTTGGAACCAATCAAGGTCCTCGATATAGTTGAACTCGTACATCCATTATTTGCCACAATTGAAAGATGCGCCAACGCGCAAATTCATTTTCATGGCGCCCCAATTAAGCGCCTTTTCACCAGAGTCGAATTTCAATCGTTCGCAACGATATTCTTCGGATGAGCGGGCTCGAGTCGAAGCAAAAGCATCTCACCCGTACGATGCAAACACGTAAAAACGTCGGAGCAGTCGAGAGAGGAGGAAAAAGTCGATGCTCGCTAAAATAAGTCGATATGGCCTATACGGTATATGTATTTATGTGATATTCGCAAGCCGGCGCCAAAATGAATGAAGCGGAATCCAGCGTCCCGACAAAAGCCAATTATCGCAAGCGTCCTCTGCCCGTCCCCCCGCCCCACCAACCTCGCACTCGTATATCAATCGCATATTAAACTCTCGATCGCTACACGTGAATGTGGATTATATAATGGATGAAGCTCGGGCCAATATAGTCGAGATACAATTCAATCATCGCGCAACGAGAGCTCGAGTAAACGTGTCGGTGTGCGAGCGTACGTGTATCGATTGCCGCTGAAATACACCCACACGCCGACGCTCGCTGCGGATAAACAGAAAGGGTCAACAAGCTATCTATAACGAAATAATCTGGCGCGAACTAATCGAAGAGAGACTCGATTGTTTAATCGAGCCGGGTAGAATTGGCTCACGGAAAGGAGTTTGACCGGCGCGCCGCCTGCAGACGTGTTCGGACAGTCGGAAATTTACAAGCTTAATTAAAGCCGAATCGATTTGCAGCGCAGAGCTGCATTTTCTTTCGAAACAACTCGTTCCAAGTTTGATTGGACTGCGCGGACAGTGAATGCGATCATTTGAGTGGAATGCTTCGAGCTTGAAAGCTCAATCATACTTTTATCCAGTTATTTCTTCGGTTAATAATTGCTGATAATTAGAAAAATAGGATTGTTTCTTTTTTAATAAGTCATATTCGACATTAGAGTTTGATAGATTTAAGGATTATTCGATTGGTACGATTGTTTAAAAGCCAGGATTTTGATTCATTTCTTTGTCCACTCTCTGTTCACTCTAGAGGGGATGGGGATTAGGATTTTCCCTGTTTCGTATGAATTGGAGTAATTATTCATCTTGAATAAGAAAAGATTAAAATGTCCTAAGGTGTTGCGAAATCGGAGTTAACATTGCTAGTAAACTTCTGCTAGCATATGTTTGGTCATCATATGTAATAAGTTAGGAGTTTATGTTGCAGTTGTATGCATTACATTTTAGGTTGTTCTAAAAGCGTAAAAGTTTTTATTGTAAGGAAGACACCCCACCAGAGCTTGCAACTGACCTGTCGTAGAAGATTGTGTGGGATTTTTTGCAATTTTTGCAATTTTTCGCAATAGATGACTCCCATTCAAGAGCCCGTCACACAAATTCACCAGATGAAGCGTGGCCGAACTCAGAGATGAACTTAATAGAGTGATATCTGAGATCAGTTTGGTTTGAGATCAAGTGTCCAGGCTCCATTTTAAAGAGAGGGCGAAATTTCAATATTCATCGCAGAATGGTTAAAGGATTACGATCAAAAGATTTTTTCGGAATCCCTTGGTTTAACTTCAAAATCAAGAAAGTTCATCGGCAAGAAGACCTCTGGTCGGTTCTCAATGTGATTTTGGCAGTAAATACAGTCTTCCCTCGCTAACACCACCCGCCGGTGCAGAATTTTTGTTCGGGGCAACCAGGAAGCTCGTAGTATACTTAGAGTGAGCTAGCCAATGAGAACCCGCGTGAAGCAACTCTTAAGGGACTAGAATTTCGTTCGTGTTAACGAGGGAATTCGTGTTGATGGAAGACTGTATTCGAATACTAACTCAAACGTTCAAACTTTGAGGGTCAGAAGATAGGCGAAAGAACAAGAGTTTTGTGGAAAATTTCGTCAACAGGATCTTTCTGTACGGGGATCTGCGTATTCTGGCGGCGAGGGGTGGGCCCAATTTCGCCAGCACTCGTTAGGATCTGAGAATGATTTTGTAGCGGAATGGAGGCATGAACATACCAGTGCGCTATTGAATCTAATCCCTTGCTTGATAGGTGACTTGTTGTGATGTAAACTAGAATTGGAGGCTGGTCCGGATTTTTGGTAACGCTATTTCACGACGGAGGCTCTGCGCTTACTCAATTCACAGGATTTCACTGAATACTTATAAAACCGAGGCCCTTTGAGGCACACTGGAGAGTCCGTATTCTCAGAGCGAACTCGCAACAGCCCCTCGATTTTTGCAACTTTTCATTCGTATATTTCCCTTATTTCTCTCTCTATTCCACCCGCTCGCGCATAATTGCATTCTGCCAACAGATCTAGCTCATTCGTCTGAGAGGTGAATTCGCAATTTTCATCGCTCTTCCTGCATGGAATTGCTTCGAAATTTTGGGCCCAACACTATATTTTTTTTTTGAGAAAACCGATTCGTCCACTCGTCCGACGGGAATATCTCGAATCAGATCACAAGTACGCAGCTCCGCTGTGCGAGATATGGCATTCGGTAGATAGTTTCAGGGAGAATCTAGATTGGAATCTATTCTCATATCACAATACGATGTTGATGTATGAGAAAACCGATGTGTTTCAGAATGAAATAAGAGACATAAAGAGAGTGATATCCCTATTGTAATTGGCTTTTCAGGGCTGAATAGGGTTGTACCCCTTAGTCTCAATGAATAGATTAATCAATCGAAATCATTCATATTCAATGTGATTATCTGAAGTTCTGGATGTTTACACCTCAGCAAGGATTTCAAAGTTTCGTTCTCGTTCACGTCAACGAAACCGATGAATTGTGCGATTAGAAGGACGAAATCATTTATACGCTATTCAGTTTTGTGCTGTGCCATTTATTATTCACGCATACATTATTCCCTGGAATATTTTTGAGGGGGTTTTTATGGACTACTAAACCACTTTCAATCGCTTTTTTTAACCCCGACGAGGGTATGATTATTTTTTGAATGGAGGAGAAATTTATGTTCACACTGAATGACTCGAATCTTCATTGTTCAGGCCATTCAAAAATTGCCATTCTCTATACTATACTGTTTTTTTTTTCACCAATGATGCCCAAACAAATGAATGAGAATGTATAGTAACACAGTCACGGATATTTTGACTGTTTGTTGTTACAGGTACACCTTCTTCTAAACATTCGACAACTTATTATGCTTGATTGATCTTCTTTGCAACGCATAACCAGAGCCCTCATTGATAGTAACATTTTCCGGGCATATGTTTCCGAAGCAGCAAACAATTGCAGCAGACTATAGGCTCAGGAGTATTCTCAGTTCAACAGATTGAGAGAAAGTTCAATGAAAATCACAATAGATGAAATCAAAGGAAACTGACTTATTCCTCGACTCGAGTCTGAGAACACAATGTCGCGGGTCTCTTTGGGTGCACATTCTGATTCAAATTATATTCATTCACATGGCCAATACTCGTCGTCACGGTATAGCCTTACAGTCGCAAATTGCTCTCTTCGATCCTTGCACTTGGTACGACCTTTTATAAATCGAATCCAGAACGATTTTGATGGGGAGCGATGTGATCACAAAAAAGTGATCCCACGTGCCACATTTTGCATTCCTTGCTGAAAATCTGTGATATATTTGACTTCCATCAAGACTGTCCTACATTAGTCGATGAATAATGATTTTGATATTATTTACGTCATTAACATTATTTCTACAATTATCGGACGTGACAAGTATTCATCAACGATTATAAGGTGAGTGTGCTTAATTCCGGCCCCCTTATTTTTGTGTCACATGTAACGTTTGAATGCCTTCGTATTTCTTAACGTATGGATGAGCTACGATAGGTTCAATTTTGTCGGCTTCAAACTGACCTATTGCGGGTTATGGCATAATGACTTTTTCCGACCAAGAGAGGGTGCGCCCAATTTGCCTCTACATGTATAATAGTCCTGTCTCCATAAGAGCATACCTGTCTTTCATGAAATTGCGATATCTCAGCCTTTATGTAAACAAACTTAATGTATAGCTACCTCATTTTGCACCATTTTTATACCCTTCCAAATCATATCGATCTGGTGGATTCGTTTTCAGTGAAGCGCAAGCTTTGGAGAGAGGCTATGAGGCCAAGTTAGGTTCACTGCACTATTTTCAGTAATACATGTAAGATACTCAGAATCGAGTATTGCGGTTCTATAAAAGTAATTTCTGAGATGAAGAAAAAATAAAGAGAGTGAGCCAAATTATATGAAGATTGGTCGCGTAAGTTTTTTTGGCGTGACTTTGACGACACAAAGACAAAAAAATCAAAAGTGACGAAACCCGGTTTTTTCCCTTACATGGATTTAATGGATCATCTTGAATCGGTTCAAATCTATAATGTTATCAGCTTCTCACGTAACAAACGTGAGAGAAACGCGTAAGAAGATTTGCAAGTCTGCGTACCCGAGATCTCGAATGTGGTCAAATTAGACACAAGGGGCAAATCGGGTATTTTTACCTTATGTCACTTTGAAAATAGTGAATATTGAGAATGACCAGTGTATACTGAAAAGAACGAAAATTTTTCCCTCCGATTGAGGCTGTAATATAGTCAAGCGACATGGCACGACAAACTGCATTTCCTAGTAATCTCGCAATGAACCCACAGAATATAATGAATGGCCACAGCAAAGATCGCGCAAATCTCTCATATATAATTGCACACTAGTTCATTGTATCGCGCGACGAGATTCAGATATGGGCACTCGATGGTTGCCGATAAATTCGCTCAAAGCTACTGCTCGGGGCCAAGCATAATCTCATATCCCTCAATCGGGATATCGGTTCAATTAGAGCGAGTGCAAGGCCTCTATACCTCCGCACGGCACAGTATATATGTACACAAACGCAGTCGTCGCCACACAGACGGACAGATATGGCCCTCGAATTCGTGGCTCACGCAGCGAGCGCGTCGCACGTCGTATCTGACTGAGAGAGCGACGGACGCTCCACCAGATCGGGCTAATGAGAAAGCCAAGCGGCTCGTTATAAATTAGCGATCGGATCAGGCTTAGGCGCATCCACATCCGTCCGATGCTCATTATATCGCTCAGCTCGTGCGTCGCGCGGGCCCCTCGCTCAATGTAGACGCGCCCTCGTGCACAGAGCTCACCGATCCCATCTCGAGGATTTTCTCTCGTCGCAGCTCTCGTTATGCTCGCTCCACACCAATAATCTATAAGGCGATTCCGATAGCGCCTTGTCACACGGGCCTCCTCCTATACATATACATTTCCCGATTTGATATGCGTGCATAGCCAAGAGGCGAGACTAACCCCCTTGAGCTTTAGGGTGCGGCTGCAGTATCGATTTCCCACCGAGACGTTTGGAGTCGAGCGCGTCGTTGAAACTTTGCCGCGCGTAAAAAGTTGCCGGCGCCGAGGAGCAGAGCGGCATTCGACTCTGCAATGGCCGTCGTCGTATTCGTCGTCGCCGTCGCTGTTGTTGTTCTTGTTGTTGTTCTCGAGAGAGGGGAACAAGCGATGCATCCGGTGCGCGGAATCGCGATCGAAAACTCGAGGCTCAAACTCCGTCTCTTCGGGCGCGACCGAGTGTGGCTCTCTGTTTGCGCGCAAGGGGCGTTATATCGTGGACCCGTTGACTCGGGACGAGACGCGGCTCATGCAGAATTCATCGTGGCGAAGGATGGCTCCGCAGTGGGCGAATTGCGAGGCCGAGGAGAGCCGCGAATTTCCATCGACACGTTGCGATTCGAGCGATCTCAAAATTAATTTCCCCCCTCGGAGAAGCCGCGGGCGCGGTGGATTCTTCCCCGTTGTAGCCGTGAAACTTGGATGACTATATGGGCGAATCCGCGTCGTCGAGGGAGCGTTCCTGTGCCGAGGGCCAGGGGAGCCTCGGGGTGACTGCATCGGGAGAATTTGTGGGTGGAGCGAGGAACGAAAAGAGGGAGGTGAGCGGGCGATATCTCATTTCGCGCCGAAGCGAGTTCACGATTTTGAGAGTCGCCGAAGCGACGACGCTCATTGCCTTCTATCTATTGATAATCGAGGTTGCCACAGATTGACTTTGGCTCGAGTATTGATTCGATCACTAGGATTTCTTCGTTCTGTGCATCGACCGTCAGTGCTGATTGCGCATCTCTCTCCCGGTAATGCGGCGCTGTTTGATCAGCAAACGATGGTGAGGAAGCTAGGCGATTCGTCGAATGGGAACGGTATTTTTGGATCTATATGACCAAGAATCTCCCTCATTCGGTATGGGAATAAATCTTGAAAAAGTAGTCATAGACTTTTTTTAGGCCTATCTGCCACCTCCGCGGTGGCGTAGTTGGTCGCGTGCCGGTCTAGAAAACCGGAGGGCGTGGGTTCAAACCCCACCCGGGGCGATTTTTTCATCTCTGCGTATCTTTCCAAAAAAAATTAAAATCCCTTCGGGTTGCAACCACTAAATTTAAAGTGGAGCCTCGAAGGTCGTAGCTTGAGCCTTCATCAAGCTATGATCGACAGCCTGAGCGCTGCGATAAGGGGCTCGAAAAAACGATAAAGTCATTTCCTAAAATATGATTTCATCAATCGAGCGATAGAGTTCCAATATCGATGAGATCTATCTTATCGATAGAAGTTGAGTAGTCATAGACTTCTTCGAACATTTAGATATGGTTAATTTTCGATGAAGTGATCTTCTGACCAGAAGAGTGCATGACTTCCGGTCCACGGATTTTGCTGAAACTTTGTGAATAGTTTTTTTTTTGACATCAAAAGATCATATCTAAAGCCGCAGATTCTAACGTTCGAGCGTATCCGAATGACAGCCCACGACGTTAGCATTGCCAGTATATCTATAGATGTAACTTTTTAACATGGGCCTATATGGGCAATGCTAATATTCTGGGCTGTATCTCAATAACGATTGAGCGGTAGACTCTGCGGCTGTAGATATCATATTTCGGTGCCAAAATGAGATGATTTCCAAAGTTTCAGCCGAATCCGTGATCTTGAGGTTGTGCACCCTACTGATGAGACGATTTTTGAATGGAAATTATATTCTTCGCCCAGACACTTGACGATAGAGCATCTCATTGATCGTCGTGGAACTTGGTTTATTGCTCAAGCGCTCATCAGTCGCGAATATCATGCGTCCAATATTATATTGGAAGTTTTTCAAATATTTTTAACCATAAGCTCAAGGATATTTCATCATGCCTATGTGGCACTCTCTCAAAACCTCTTGTATCTTGTGAATGATACTTCCAGCAAATTTCTATGAGTTTGAGAGCCTCCGATGATCGAATGACAATTCATGCTTTTGTCAAACTGAAATTGGACTTTCCGTATGAAACCGCCCAGTAACATGTTGTGATCGATCAGACGTAAGGTTCCACTGGGAACTGGAACTAAGCCCTCTCATAGAATGACCCCACATTAAGAATTCGTGAATTTCCTCTAGTTGCGATCCAGAGTTATCGATGTCTCCATTGTGAGTACCTCCTTACTCTGCAAGAGATTGAGAGCTCATTCGTCAAGGCAGGAGATCTTGTTCAGAGTGTCGTTCAACCACTACCAACATTTTTCAGGAATATCGCATTAGAACAAGATCAAAGCCGTAGAAATGGGAAAGAGCAAGTCCTTATAGTAGTAAGCAAAGGACTGGAATTCTGCGGCATTCTCCCAGAAGGATACACTGATCTATATATTGGTCCCTCCCGGCCTCACTGCAATTACTCGAGTCTTTCCGACCCATTCCTCTCCCCGCGCTGCAAGATTTCGCTACTGATTCTCTATCATCTCGATCCACCTCGTCGTCTCGCGGCTCGTTTCGCGTCGTGTTTGCTCGCTCATCGTCTTGCACCAGCTCTTTCACTATCTTCCCTCTTTCTCTCGCGCCCTCCATCCCCCCATTCACCGAGTCGTCGCTTCTACTTTTGGGCTCTGCTCTCTCCACCCTCGAGCCATCCGAGCCTCATACATACCTATACAGTATAAACATCGTTACCGAGAAGCCGCAAAGCTGCAAAAGTGCGTATAATCCAAAGTCAGCGAGGGCCGGAGGGACCGCGTCGATTTCGGCTTCCATTCCCCAAGATTGCCAACCGGCAAACCGAGGCTGCGGTTCTTGGAATGCAATACGGTCACCCTTTGCCGAGAGCCATCCTCCCCAGTAACGTTGCTCGTTTCGGCTTCTGTTACGCTCGCTCGACAGCCGATACCCACATTCGAGGAAGATCGATCCGAGAATTCGCGCTGTATTTTCTTTTCTAGGATAGGCACGTGACTATACATCCAAGCGCTCGAGTGTAAGTGTATCCCGGATGGTGTCGAAAGGCAGAGGATTGCGAGAGAGGAAGAGAGCGAGCGGTGAGAATTTCAAAGTTTTTCAATCTCCATGGCTGATCATGGCCCGAGAGCAGCTCGCCAAGTTTCTCTGGGACGACGCGAAGACGCGAGCGAGATTCGAAGCGAGCCCATAACCTCTAACGTCGTTGCAAAGTATACATCGCGAGAGGTAAGGGGGGGGGGGGGGGCCTCGTCAAATTTTTCTCGCCGAATCGAGACGAGAAATTCGAACGGAGGCGTATCTCCGCGTTGGCCCGATTTCCTGCGGGGAGTTCTATCGGAAGATCCACTTTCCGCACCTGAAACACCCCCCCCCCTCCGCCTTCCCGATTTCCGCGGAAACCTGAAAATGAGGTGAGCTATTTCGGAGCATTGGTGTGTGCACGAGGCAGCGGTGCGGGAGCGTATGCGCGACGCAACAGCGGCGTCAATGAGATTCGCGAAAAGCCGCGCGAAGCTATACGGAGGAACGGGTTAAGGGAGTGCGCTTGGGTGAGTGGAAAATCTCATCTGGGCGCATTTATATTGTTCGCTGCACACGCCCGCGGATCAGAGAAAGAGGAGGGGGCCCGCGAAATCCGTGGCGTGGAGGAAAGCCCGAGTGGCGCGCGCGACGGCATCCCCTTAATTCCGATCGCTCCGCTAACTTAAACACTAGGACAACTCGGCAACTTTTCGAGAAGAGAGAGAGAGAGAGGCTTGCCCCCCAGGCGGGGCCACGGGACAAAAGATCGATTCCCGGGGCGAGCACACCTCGTGCAGAGGAGCCACGCTCTGGCCGTGTGCAAGTATATAGAGATATGGGGGAGTTGGGAAAGTGCAGCGCTGTCCGTGTCAATAGCAACGCCAAACAAATCCCCGAGCGAGCAGCAACGAAAGTCGGTGCCCAAACTCCGTTTTGGCGTAAAAGCGTCGCGGGGGAGAGAGAAAGACGGAGGTAGAGCTCTGAAGTCGGTGCGCACTTGCCGAGCGTGCAACGGCTCGCCAACTCGGTGGCTATGCTGCCGAGACAACTTGCGGCGAGCCTCGCTATCCGAGGAGCCTCGATAAATATATATAGACGAGTGCCCGCGTATGGATGCTCATCGGGAATCGATCTTTCTTCGCTTCAACGACTCCTCGTGGGTGAGCTTGCGGGCACGCGGCTTAGCCCAAATGGTTATTGCATCTGATGTTGTTGGAGAAGACGTTGCGTGTATGCGTCGGGGAGGGGGGGGAGGTGCAGAGACGGTTTAGCCATGATCATACTGTACGTCACAGTGTCAATGAATGAATATGTTTGGTAAGTGGCTCATATGTGGGGATTCGGGAAACCTTTGACTTTTGCGTTACTGCTAAGTATCCTAAAAAGATTGGGACACTAGCTAGTGTCCCAATCTTTTTAGGATCTCAATTTTCTAAAGAGCTATAGCTCTTCAGAAAAATTAATTCTTCATAGTCTGCTCTATCTCAAGATAGAGACTGCATAAGAATTTGACGCTACGTAAGCCATTTTGTTGGTAAAAATTTTAATGAGACCCAATTTGAGAGTTTTGCGTTGTTACTTTCCTAATCTCCTGAATCCATTTAGGTGTAAAGAGAACAACATCGTCGAAAAAATCTGCTTGCTGTGTAATTGTCTCTAAGAATTTTGTATTTTTCTACCCAAGCGAATTTTTTTGTCTTAGGAAGACCTATATTTTCCGTTTTCGAACGTCCAAATCGGATATAAGTTATGGACAACTAAACTTCGGCATTTTTAGAAAAATTCCCAATTTGACCAGCTTGTCAAATTTTTCTTACACCAGATATTGACTTGAAACTCCCAACACTCACTTTTCAAAGTGTCTTGAATTGATAGGGGGAATCTTGAACTGTTGTAACCACGCGCCAGAGATACGAATTTTAGAATTACCTCGATTTCCGTTGTTTTTCGTGGCGTTTTCGAAGCAGGTTGCCATTCAATAATCTGACTCTCCTTGCATGCATGCCATGATTTCTCTGCAGATCTCAATTATCTTTTTCAGAACTCATTCCCTCCCTACTCTTTTACTTGGGATTTTCATCCTTTGTCTTCTGGCTTATAACACTCCTAAGAATAGTGTTTCAAGAAGCTAGAAAGGATATTTTTAAGATATTCGAAAAATCGGTTTTCGGCCCAGAATGGGTATAGTCATAGAAGAATGACTCGTATGCATATTTTTACCTGATCTCGTCAATACTAAAATAGCATCCCTCAAAAATGGTGGGCAAGATTTGCCTAGACATTTCAGGGGTGACATGATAATTTAAAGTTGGTTACAGGAGCGTGCGCGGAGAATATTTTGTCCACTTTCCGAAAAGCCACAAGTCAAAAGTTCTCCGGATTTCCTCATATGTGTCTAGGGCAATAATTTCATAAGCGTATATTTATTCAACAACACCTCGAATACGAATTATGTAACACTGCTAAGCAACCCGAGCTTGAGAAATAATTGAGTTATTTCTGCGTATATAAAAACCCGTAGGACAGCCCGCCTCATCGATCTCCGTATACGCAACGTCAAAAATTTCTCGCAAATAGGGGAAGATGTGCGAATAGTGACAAATAGAACTTGCGTATGCGTGGAAAATATTCCTTCTCGCTAGCAAACGATGCGAATGAGCCTTCATCAGCAAATTTCTTGTACGCGCACGGGTAGTCTTAGGCGTAAGAGGATGGAACTCTTAGTTCATGTCATGATTCGGCAAATGAGTCACCACCATTCTCAGTCGCGTGTGCGAACGGACATAGGCTTCAGAGATTCCCTAGCCTCAATGAAACTAGAAATGAACGATAACCTAGTTAGGAGTGGATCGATAAAGTACTTGAAGGGAAAATCTCCGGATACTTCCTGATAATCGTCAGCAAAAGAGAAAAGATTTCTAACGTGACTGGGGACCGACAAAGGTATCAGCTAGCATAACTCAGTACTCTGTGTCCAGGGTGTCCGACGAAAACGTCCAGTACGATGGGATCTTGATTCTGAACCTCCGTGAAGGCACGACATCGGGTAATTTCACCGATGACGTCACACTCATCGTTGTCACAGCCGATCCAATCACGCTCTAAGCGTTAGTGAAAGGGTACTGGAGTGGTTCGAAAAACACCGACCTATAAGTTACCAGAATTGAGCCTACCGAGGTGTAGAGCTATCGTTCTTACAAGACAAAGGTTAGGCTGAACCCCGGTGTCCCTCACATACGGTTACACTATTTTGATCGACAGAAATGTGGACAAAATTTTATATACGTGAAATCTTGCACAGGACAGCAGAAATGAGGGATGACGTACATGACAATTTGCACAGGTCACCCTTGTATGGCCACTGTGGCGTACCTAAGACGCACAGTCACGTGTAGCGGGCATATTACTGGGAGAACACGGATGATGATCTACACAGGTAAATCTAGCAGTGTCTTATCTGCCAGCTAAAGAAGCTAGTGCGACTGGAATTTAAGCAGCCTATGATCGTTGCGAGCACGCTGGATATTGTCTTCGATCAGATCTCTCGAGATGTAGAGTCTTAAGACTCTCAAATTTGGAGAAGACGCAGGGCGGATACTAGTTCACCCTGACTAGCCATAATTAGCATTCTAAATTTAGTATGGTCGTTGCCCTGTCGGAGACTCTTGCTGCAATTTTCGTCAACGCATTCGGGAAGTATACATCGTCTGCACCTTCGTCAGTCTGCGGATCAACTTCACCAACGAGAGGAGGATTTTCTTCGGGGCTCTGATGCAAGAAGCACAAAAGTGATTCCGCGCCAAGAAAAGTACACACGAGTGGTTTCAGCCCCCAGGAGAATATTTCTTAACATCTGCTGGCTAAATTTCTGAAATGATACGCGAACAAGGACTCGGGATGAAACCGCTGGATTGAGATTGCGGTGTTGAACTCCAACGAGAGCCCACGATGATTGTCTATTTGGAAGTTCAATCTCAAGCACATGATAGCTCCAGGTACCCACTTCGGCTCCTTCTTCACGTACGCAAAATGGGCAGGATTTTTGCATCCGTGGGATAAAAGATTAGTTCCTGGGTTTGCCAAGGTTGTTCAGGAGGGTTTTTTAGAGATTCATATGTACACTATAGTTTTTGAGGCAGGCTCGTCTGCGCATTCTCAAAACTGCAAAGCGATGTTCTCTTCGCGTACGAATTTCCCGTTTTACGTACTAAAGAGTCCTCCTGGAACAAGCTTACTCACAGATTCTAGCGCACGTGAAGAATTTTCCAGAGAATTTGTCGGGAGGGTATCTTTTGCGTAAGCTAGAAGGCAACTGTTCGCGCAAGCGACTAATTTATGAGTGGTATCTCCACATTTGACACGCGAAATTGGCGTGATTTCTAGTCTCCCTACAGGACTTTGCCATGCGCAGAAATAGATATTTGCGCACGCAAGTCCGACTGTGCAGACAAATCGTACTATTCTTCTCGAGGAACGACGAAAATGAGACGAATGAGAGTATATTTTGCAAGTGTCATCAATGAAAGTCGAATCCATCTGGTTTATCGATGGCAAGTGGGATGCTTGACATTCAATGACACAGTTGTCGTGTAGCCTCAAGTACTCAGTATCGTCAATAAGTTTGAGGTGAACCCCTTAATGCATCAATGATTCTTTGTAATGATTATTTAAAAGAAGAGACTCTTCTCAACTTGAAATACTAGAGGTGAGTTATTCCTAGGAATGATTGATCAATACATTTTTTCTCAGTGATATCTGCTACACAGCTTGCTGCCTGCTTTGGACGAAAATACAGTCTCACGAATTACTAAGGGATTTGGCCAGAATGTTACATAGAGGTCAGATTTTATCCTACTCGTTGAAGCACCAGTGACCTAACCGGAAAATCATCCAACTTCTTTTCTATCCAACGCGAAGCAATGCACAATTCTAGTAATGAGTTGAGCACAAAGCTTTCGGGAAAATTGGATGGGCGCTGCTGTGGGAACTTTAAAGCAAACAGGCGCATAAGACGTTTCAAACAGCCGGGGAAAAAGCCAGCGTGCCCCAAGGCAGGTATCCGGGTGTAGGGGCATGGGCGTTCCAGTAAACAGCAGCAGCTTGCGCGCTCTCTCTCTCCCCCTCTCTCTCGTCCATGTGCGCCGGGGTAATTGTTCATTACTCTCTCTCGTCCATGTGCGCCGGGGTAATTGTTCATTACGATTATAAGTCGTGGCACTAATTCAGAGCGAAGTAATTATAATACAATTGCGCTCAAGAGAGGAGACGAAGCTCGCTCGCTCGCTCGCATTAACTATAAGCCGACGAGGCGTCAAGTGAGGCAAAGCGTATATATTCTGATTCTGCCTCTGGATGGCACGCTACACCCCGGACGAATCGTCTTTCTCTCCTGGAGAAGCGGGACCAAAAGCAGTGTGGCAACTTTACGGCGGATGAGCGCAATCGCAAGCTCGCGGGGGGTGGGGGGTCTCTGGCAGCCCTGTTATATGCAAGCTAATATACGCACGAGAGTCAAGAGCGAGTTAGTAAAACTTATGTGCGGCCGATTTGGCGTAAGTGTGAGTACGAAGTAACAAGAGAGAGAGAGAGAGAGGGCTGTTTTAATCTTCTGAAATAGTGCGCGTCTCCCTTAGCGCGCGCTACTTACAGCATCAGCTCCTACGCACGCTACGCGCCCTGTCGTATACTAATATAGTTGAGCGCATTCGC
>JAPYYZ010009414.1:0-15027 GCA_030522705.1 Eretmocerus eremicus
CAAGGGTGAGTTGGAATATTGATTGACGTCAAAGTAAGTTTCCATTGGCAATGTTTTGGATTCGAGATGATCGCTGGACAGAGGTATTAGAGGCAATATTTTCTAGCTCTGGATTAATTAGTAGTTGTTGACTCAGACCTCTTCTAGAAGATCGAACAGTAAGAAGCGATATTTCCGGGCAGAACCCCGTTGATTTTGGAGCTTTTAGATATAGCGTGTAAATGATATAGCTATATTTATCGCTCCGTTGCTGGCCACGGTATATATAGCTACACTGTAAACTGATCTTGTGAAAGATATCCTAATCAACAACTGCGAACAGTGACAACATTGGTTATCCACTTTGTTATTGCTTTTATTCAACGCCAAGTATGGCAAAATTCGCGTTTTCCCAACTGTCGAAGGCTTATAACTCGCAAATAGTTTGTTTTAGCGTAAAATGACACCAGACTTTTTTACTTAAAATATATCAAACTACCTAGAAAAATCAGTTTCTATTCGATATTGTTCTATTTTTGACACTGTTCGAATAAATTCGACCTCAACAAATTTGACACGATTTTCGCCCGGCAATATGGATTCCCGCTATAAGGGGAGTCTTTTGAACAGGATTTCGCCAAAAATTGCATCTGAATATTTTTCCATGGGATAGCGGCGACTCCATCTCGATTTTTCGGCGTTCGTCCCTTTTAGGCTGTGATTTGCTCAAAATTCGATATTCCGCAACATATTTCTGTGAATTATCTATCACACTGGCACTGTTCTGTTGATAAAAAAGTTACTTCATCATCAACATTGTTTTCGTCAAGTGTTATCAATGAGAGGGATGAAAAAATCATCCCTTTTTAGTATCGCAATAACTGGGTGCAGTAATAGGTGAAACGCAGTAATAGGCACGCTGTAATAGGGAAATTTTAGCAGTTATAGGTGCACGGATTCTCGCTCGGCGTTTTGGGCATGCCGGGCCTTCAAAAGAGCCTCCCGGTCCAAAATTTTTTTTGTACGTAGTAAAGGCGTAGACAAACAGTTCAAAACAGTTCTGGAGCCATACTGCACCGATAAAGAAGAATTTGGAGCGGTCGGAATAGAAGCGTCGTGAAAACCTTGCAGTAGTTGGGACACGTACCTTAGGGTCATTTTCACCGAATTGTGAACTTCAAGGGTGTCTGAGGATTGTGCTACTTCTCTTTCTTCGTTAATGAATATTGGGGCTTAGGTACATCCTCCCAAATGTCAAAATGGAGTACAACTCTCTTTTTCATGATTCTGCAACAATTCATGACTTTCATGCTTATATAAATGTGAAGAAATAGAGAAATCGTGGTGGAAATCGTGAAAACCCTCTAGGTTGTTATGCGTGCTGGTTGAATGCCGTGCTACTTATCAGCCTAATTCCTTTGACATTTATCAACCTATACACTATGTTCGATTCGGAAGTCAAAGCTCATGTATGTGCCCGTGGAAGTATCAGAACTACACGAGTTTAGAAAGTGGAAATAAGTTTTGGTCTGTTCAGCAGAGTAAGCACTGTTAATGTTGTAGCAATTACGCCGCGGAGAATATGAGATGAATCTTGTTGCATTCACTAGTTTGATTGGCCACAGAAGAATTGGTTTTCGTCTAGATGCTGTGCCAACCTCCTATTTCAATCCAGAGCCGCTTGAATAGAGCTCGAAAGAGCAGGTATCGAGATGTAAAACTAAGAACTTATATCTATTTGATTCCGGAGCGAAAAGAACCAAAGAATCGTGACTCTTCAAAAAAATTCATTACTTTCATTGGTACCCCTCTGCTTCTCACTCTTTGGTCCTAAAACCACCTGTGACTCAAGAGCTGCATCATTATAGAATCTCAGAGTGACGCGAATCAGTCAATATTAATTTAACAGACCAATAATGGCTTAAGTCCCTGACTAATAAGGGGAGACCAAGGCCCCCAAGTGACCGATCCCCACCAAAAATTTTTTTTATAGACTCGCATCACCTAGTGTGTGAAGTATCTAGGGTATCTCTGGCAAATGGCCTTCCTGTCCGGATAAACAGCCATGGAAATCCGCGTTGCTATCATGTGTGTGTGTATATATGGGTCGTTTCGGAGCATTTCGACAAATGCCGTCACCAGGGGGGTCTGTGAAAAATCTGAGAAAATTCATTCTCGATAGTACTACATGAAAATAGTACGAAGAAGTTTCTTTGTGATTTTATCGGGCCCCCCATTATGCGCAAGGGCACAAAAAAAGCCCATTTTGGGCTTCATATTGGCCTATCTTCGAAGATTCATATCTCCGAACCAGATTAATCTTTTTGAACGTTCTTGGGCGCATTTTGCTTTCTCAAAGAGAAAGGTTTTTTTTATCAACACTTCTACTTTTGAGAAAAAATGTGTCCATAGTGGAATTATTGAGTCTAGTGACTTCCACGCGAAAATTACTAGGATCGAATTCCAGCGATTTTTGCGTTATCTCCGAGACACTCTAGCTCCATTTGAATTGGAGATACTCAAATTCTGCAAACCGGGCTTTGTAGGCCTCATAGAGACCTCCAATTTGCGATCCTGAACAAGCCGATAAGTTATTTTCCAAATGAGCTACGGCCGTTTGAAGTTGAGCATTTTAGTGAGAACGTCCATCTTCGAGGCCAATTTGCTTGGTACAATGGTCATAGCACACTCACCTCGACAGCGTTGAGAGAAGATAGAGCTGGATGAGGGACAACGATCTTCTTCAGGGTCGCGCCTACCAACAGTTCCTCGTCATCCTTCTTTGTCATGGTGAAGGTCTCGTTCATGGAGCCATCAGCGATAAGAGTGACCTGCAGCTTGCCGTAGCTCTTTACGGGCCTCTCATGTCTACTATTATACAGCTTCACCTGCGAGCCTCGTACATCAAACGGTGAATCACGAAATGTGCTTGAGTGCAGCTGACAGCTCTCTTTCTCTCTCTCTCTCTCTCTCTCTCTCTCTCTCTCTCTCTCTCTCTCTCTCTCTCTCTCTCTCTCTCCTTCTCTCTCTCCTCTCTTTTTCTCTCAGTTTATACTCTAGTTTGAGCATTTCATAATTCAGCATATTCCTAATATTGATATGATTCTGCATATTATTGTCATGATGTCCCTTGGGACGCAACGCGATCTCCCCGAGCGAATTAATTTACTAAAGTTAGAGTTCTCGCCACTGGAGACAGCTGAGTGCAGTTTCGAGCAGTATTTCATTAGAGTTATTCCGCACTCAATGACGAGACACGAATCATCTCAAACATCATCATTGGCTTTATAATGATGATTGACACGACTTTCGTGACCCCTGCTGCTCGTGTTCACGAATTCCTATCTTCGAACGTCTCGCGCTTGACTCGCGTTTGTAACTTGGTGTGCTCTTGGTATGGAATATTTTGAGACTCGAACTAATATTGTGAAAAAAGTAGACGGTGACTAACCAGATTTCTCCACGGATCATATTCTTCGGATTCTGGACCTCAATCTAGACAGTTTTCCATGCACATGTTGAGTTGCCTTGTTATGTTTATTGTGTCGCGGAGCTCAAAAGTCGCCGAAATCCATTCCAATGAATGTTAATCTCATCTCAAAATATCATCAGAACTAGACGGTAAAATGGATATTTTTTCCGAGAAATCAAAGCCCGAGGAGTTCTTTTACTGCTCAATCAATTTTCATAAGTGTCTTGAGTTGTTGCGTTTACGGAACTCCTACCTTAGTCAATCAATCAAACAATCAGTAAAGGGGACCACCCCTCTGCGTACCTGATACTGATGAGCGCAGAACGGCTCCTCGTCTCGGGTGAGTAAGTAAAGCTGGCCTCGGGCTGTGCTGCGATCGCTGTAGAAACCCATGTCGCCACAGTTCGCCCCGCAGGGGAAGCACTCGCCCCTCAACAGACCCTCGTAGCCGCTGGAGCAGGTAAATGCGGGGAAGCGACACCTAGGGCTTATCGAGTCCGTAAACAACTTGTAGGCTCTCCTGTGATTGCACAAAGACCTGCCTTCCACCGGGTTTGCTGCAAGCCAATGAGGTGAGTCGTTAATAACGATTCTGTTAGAATCCAGCCCTAATACCCTATGTATAGGTAAACAAAGTGATTATAAAAAGTTGGAGCTGCTCAAGGGTTACTCTACATAAAGAATGCATATTGAAGGTTAAAAAAGTGAGATGGCTTGCTTGATACTCGAAAGGTTCGGTGGAGAATCGTTGAGAAACATTCCAAGATCAAGTTTAGTTATGAGCCAAGAGCTATTTGTTGTCACCAGTGACCAAATATACACGCTCTGCCGGTCGAAAGTTTGTATATTTGTTACCGACAAAGTCCGAAGTGCAGGCAGTTCGCGAATTGCCTAGCTACTTTGGGCATTGCCGGGTCCGTTTCAGGCAGAGTCCGGAGTAGGCGTGTTTCTGCGAACCTTGCCGGCTCTGTCTCTAAGCGATTTACGAAGTGACGGTGAGCATCTAGGCGAATTCCGAAGTGATATCTGTTCTGATTTTTGAGACCGTTGCACATGATCTTTGTCACACTGGAAGTGAAAACATAATGATTTAGTCCTCTGTTTGCTATTTATCGTTCATTTCACCCACAGTACTTCTTTCGTCCATTTTTATTTCAGTATTCGTCAAATCAAGAGATGGAGTTGGCAATATTCCTTATCCGGACTCAACTCCGATTCTGGATAGAATAACAAAGTCAATAATCTTAACATGCAAGACCATGTTTCTCTCCTCTGTTTCTCTCTTACTCTCTTCCCTCCTGTCTGCCCCTTTCTCTTGTCTCTCCCTCCCCCCATATTCACAAGTAATCAACAACATTCATTCAAAGGATACACTCCTGTCAAGTGTAATTGATCGAAGAATTGAGGCTAGAAATCTTGTGAATGTAAAAAATTGAGAAGGCGGTAAAACCCCTAATATAATTCTTCTTTGTACTTCAATAAGTAGTCGATTGAAACTTTTATATCTGTTGTATATTGAACCAGTTTCAACTCTGCTGGAGAACATTAGTTGGAATCTCGTGAGAAAAGGTCCCATGGGATTCCACGAGACTCCGTACTACTGGATTCTGGAAATATTCTGGAGGAAAATGGCCAATTTCGACGAGACTCGAGGATATAATAGGTTGAAATGGGCTGATCAAATGTCTCAATACTCGCCTAGTGATCAAATGAATAGATTTTGAGATATTTTTACAAGGATATGCTGGATTTCGGGGTTTACCCGAATTTTTACATGTTGCATCCAGAAAGATTCGTGAATCATCCCGACTCTTAGCAGTTTTAGAAAAAGAACATAATTTAATAGTAATCTGATCTGATCTGAGAGTAGTCTGATGATCATTTCGAATCACCCGCCATATTACTAACCCAATCTACACAAGCCTATACCGACCGAGACGATAACTCGAAAACGGCTACAGGAGCTTCCGAGGGCACCGAAGGCGCTGAAACTCGCCGAACTCGCACGAATGCGACTCACGCACGAAACGCACTCTCGCCGATTGGCTGGTCGAACATTCGATCAGCTAATCTCTGCTTTGATACCCAGCCGAGTAATTTGATACATGCCAAGATGCAGAATAAGATGACGGGGGATTTATGTAAAATTTGAAGGCAAAGATTTCACTCTGTATCGAGAGTGGAAATCGAGTGGAATGAGACGAGAAGTACGTGTAATTTTCAAGTAATTTTGTCCCGAATATAACTCTGGAGGCAAGTGCAAAATGAATAATTTATAATTCAGTGTTTCATAAATATTTAAGAATGAAAACTTCTATTGGAGCTGGGAGATATTTTCCAAGTATTCCAAACTTTGATAATCCATCCATCATTGATCACCAGTTATGGTATAGGGTGATCAGTAAGGTGCTCAACATTCTTGATGGAAAATTCTTCCTGACAGTCATATTTTGCATCCAATCAAAGCTTTGATGAAGCTGCAAATTAAATTTACATCCAAGATTCCTATATATTACAGAGTTGATTAGCCATCTCGTGGGTTTACAATTATGCACATGATAAGTTTACAATTAGACCTCAGTTAGCAAAAGTCTTGTAACTAAGGGATTCCAGGGATATTAGGAAAGTGGGGTTCGGGTCATTGATTAATCAGAAAATGTATACAAATGAAATTATGTTGAGTGAAAATATGTACAATGGAATATCAGAAATGATAATTGAATGTACCGAGAAGCTATGTGGATACGTAGAGGCGTGTACGTGGTTTAGGATACGGTCTACCCTAGATTCGGACTACAAATGATTCTACTGGTAGAAGAAAAACGCAGAGGGTAGCTGGTGTGTCGGGTGGCTATACTCTACATCGTCCGCTAGTAACCCTGGATGATGCAGCATCGTTGTTCCCGACACCCGGACTGCCAGGGTGCCGAGCCTCGACCCGGTCGGACATTTCAGGCCGTTCACCTCTCGGGACTACCGCAAGAGGTGTAAAAGCTGCTGCAGCTAGTACTCTCTAGTTAGCAGGTGAGTACAGCTCGGAGCTCCTGAGCCGATGGTCGCATCGGGGTCTTCTGTAGCCCTCTTAAATGCTCGAGGACCCGTTCATGGACGTCTACTGGTCGGCGGTCGCCATTTGACGGTCGTCTGGACAGATGTTACGGGGATTACCCCTGTAGACGCCTGTATCATGGCAATCGCTCTGCGCTAGCGTGCCTTGCGTTAGCTGGGTTGCGGTAGGACAGACATGCTCGTCGCAGTCTAAATCCGCATCATGGCTGCAAAGGATGCCCAAAGTCGTGAGGTGACTGTGGCGAATCAGCACATTTGTGCGAACTCAAGGTTAAGAGAGCTAGATCACTCTGATGGGATTTTGGTGAGTAAACTTGTATGGATATGTTACAAGTGGAAATGAAATGTTGGATGGAAAATGTTGGAAAATGTTGGAAGCCATTATTTTCGGTGATTAGATGACTTAAGTTCGTCTTATAGATATTGAAGTTACGAGGCGGCCGCCCATGAACCAGTAGATCAGCTCGAGCTATGAAATATTGGCACTGGTTATCTTTACAGCGTCCAATAGGCTAGCTACATAAAAAAGGCCCGAATTTTGGGGTTTGCCCATAAGTGTTCTTGGTAACTCGATTTACAATAGCGCACTCTCATTCTCACGAGAATAATTAGTTCTTTCGCTTCCGCATCCCATCATTCTACGTAGAATGACGCTCCTACACACGGGAAATAAATGATTCAGTGTTGATAAAAAGAACTTTTGTTTGTACTAGATGGAAGAATCAGAAGAGTTCACGTATGTTAATGAGAACTTTTTTCATTGAAAAACGCTTGGAAAAATCAATAAGTGCCTCAAAAGATACATTATATAACTACACGGAAAAATCATCAAACTGAAATAATGAAACAAGACGCTAAATCGAGTGTGCGGTGAGATTGCTATCGCATCTCGACAGTGCACAAAATCGAAATTGTACGGTCCAAACGTGGAATGAGCGTACTCGCAAGCTCAACTACAGGCGGCTCACTCTGTTACGCTTTTCTACGAAATAACGATGCAGAAGAGGCTTAGCAAAATGTTTCAGATAATCTTCTCCGACCAAGGGAAAGTTATCAGACTCTACTTCCCTTATGCTGCCTATACGGTACAAATAAAACCATGTTTTGACATTCTGTGCGCGGAAGCTGACTTTGCGCACAGATTAGCAACTTTCACTCACCGATTGTCAAAAAATATAGTTCGTTACTTGGGCTAAAAACCTATTCTTCGCATCCGAGTGATGGGTTTTCAGCCCGAGCCGCAGGCGAGGGTCGGAATCATCACGAGAATGCCAAAAAACTTTTTACACCGTTGTATCGAAAAGTACTACTTTAAGCCATTGGCTATCCTTTTCGACCTTTTGGAAGTTACAATTATCGTCCACATGATCGCAGACTTAGGTGTGAACCGAGACATGATTTGTCTTTGTCTATAATTATATCACTTATTCCGATCATAATTTCATTATGAATGTTATTTTCTTTACAACACATGGAATAGAGATGTGAAAATTTTTGGGAAAATTTGGCCACGCAAATTAACTATTCAATTTCTCACACAGCAATTGAGGTAGACATCTAGAACCAATTTTTTTCGAAAAAACAAGAATTCTAGACGACAATGGAATTCTCTCGGATTTCTTGAGCCAATATTATTTTAGAGGTAGCCTTAAGAAATTTTCAAATCGGGCAAGTACGCTCGGAAAATCCCTCAAAAGGGAGGTTTCGGATTGTTTGGCAGAAGCGAAGCTTTATTAGCTGCCTAATTAGTAGAGTACTCATCTAAGTACATTAAAATCTATCGAAATCAATTTCTTCCTCGATAATATTAACTAGAATTTTTGGAGATAGTGGATGGTACGCCGAACGTTAAGGGTTCTGTAGTATCGTTCATATGAGTGGATTCGAGAATTGACAGCGCGTTGAGCACACAGTAAAAAGCCATATCGTGCTCTCTCCGCGGGCAATAGCGAGAGCAGCCGAGAATCAGCGTACAATCGCTGATATTGCCAGTAAGGGCGGACGGATTCTCACTGGTGGAAATGGCAGCTTATACTGAAAATCTCAGAAATTCGCTGATTGTCAGCGCGAGATGGCCGAATGAATCTGTCGCAATCAGTTGGCAGGATTCTGTCTGCGAGGCTATTTTAATTTATAAGTAGGTAGTAAGCATTGTTGTGACGATTGTGACATCTGCTTGCTGTGGCAGACGAGTGCAAATGCGGTTGCTGGCTGCATGCTGCGTGCGAGATGAAGTTCAAAAGTTTCGAGTTTTCTCGATTTTCTCGTTTATCTTCTCAGCAGCAATGATTTAAGAGCACCAGAGGTCGATTTTGATAGTTTCCCGGTGGTGCAAGAGTTTACAATCGATTGTAACCCTCAAATTACGGGAGCATCCGCGATGCTGCATACATAACCTCAAGTCTGCTCGTGTTGACATCTTGTTCAAAGTGAAAAATCCGCTCCTGATGGAAAAGTGGAGTGATGAAATGTTTAGACAAGACAAATATGATCAAGGGCTCATCGTTGGGATATGTGCAAGAACTCAACTCATGCACATATACACACCCTCAATGATCCCAGACAGATTTTACTTGAAAGATTTTGTGGGAAAAATCTTTGGGTCAAAATCTGTGTTGTGGATGACAATGAATACAACAATTTCAGGTTTTAGCTGCCTTGTGCTCTGCTGTCCAACATCATCATCATATCCAATAAACATAACTGAAGCCAAGAGCAAAGAGTTGAAGATGGATTATCGGTGCCAAAGTATGAGTATCTGTTAAGACTGATCAACAGTGAATTTAAAAATCCCATTGCTTCTGTGACGAGATGCACTCATCGTGGTATATCTGTCACTCATTTACATGCATTTGCTCATTTGCAGGCTGGGAAAGAATGCAGTCTTCGTCAAAACATGGAACTTCCTACTCATGGGAAGTGAAAACTGATAGGAATGTCCCAATAATTTGTCTCGCACTTTCTCAGCAAATTGTTTTGTTTCTGTATGGTAATGGCTTGTCTCAGAATATCTATTTCCTCTTCCTACATTGAACTCACTCAAATGAGTAGTATATAGAAAGTTCACTCAAGCTTTCAAGACAATTTATCTTGGGGCAAATAGCGACAATCTGAATCTGAATTGTCTGAGCATAAAGTTGGAATTTGAGAGAAAATGTTGGGAGGTACTGCTCCAAATTTTGCTAGCTTCTTTACTGTGAATCAATAGATGCTCATGAACTTTTGGGGATATTTCATAGGAAGCCAAGCATCCATAGAACTTCTATCATCTGTAGAGTCTTGATACCAAGAACTGTTCAAGAGTTGCAACTCATGTTGAAGAATATTCCTTACAGAATGAAAAATATTGCCTCAGAAAGTGAATTCCCTCTCCACAAGTAAAGTTGTAATGGCGTGATTGATGTTTCATACTTGAAGATGCATAAATATTGTCTGTCTGACCAAAACAATACATTTCCCCAAACTATGAAGTTGAAATCCATCTCAGCATTTGGTTGATGAGATTAAGAATGATTGTCCAATTTTGCTGATTTTTACTTAATTACTGTAACATGGTCCAGGTCATCATAGTCTGCAAAATTGTCTGACAAGCTTAAGTGAACTTTTCACTATTTATCTAATATAGGACGATGGAATAAATATTCTGAGACAAGACACTACTTTTCAGAAACAAGAAAACTTGCTGAAAAGTGCGAGACAAGTTATTTGGTCATCCGTATCAATTTTCACTTCCCACCACTAAGAAATTCAATGTTCTGATGGCAATTGAATCCTACTCCACCCTTCAGTCAACTTCAACATTATGTGAATGGACTATAATGAGAGCATCTTGTCACAGGAGATATGGGAATTTGAAATTTACTGTTGATCAGTCTCGAGAGATACTCATATTTTGGCCATATTTTGGCACTGATAATTTGTAATGAACTACTTCCTTTTGGCTTCGGTTATGTTTATTGGGTATGATGATGATGTTGGACAGCAGAGCATGAGGCAGCTAGAACCTGAAAATGTTGTAATCATTGTCATCCACAAGCCAGATTTTAGAGTATATTTGTATGAGTTGAGTTCATGATCTGGGGCATGTTGTAGTAGTTGATGAAAAATCAGCAAAATTGAACGGTCATTCTTGGTTTTTTTTGCTCGAATTCTGAAGTGGATCTATACTTCATAGTTTGGTAGAATATGTTACTTGGGCAGACAGAGAATATTCATCTATATGAGAAACATTAACCACACCATAACAATTGATCTGTCGAAAGGGAACTGACTTAATGAGGAAATGTTTTTCATTACGGAAGGAATATTCTTCAACATGAGTTGCATCGTCTAAACAGCCTTGCCTGGAGTATCATGACTGTACAGATTTATTTGTGAACAAACAACAAAGGATAATATTCTACCTCTTTGACTGAGCTTGAGGAAATTCCTAAACTTTATAGATTTTTTCTATGGATCCTAGCCTGTCGAGCATCTATTGATTGACAGTGACTCGGGATAAATATGATTTGTTAATCATGAGATTCGATATTAATAAGTTTTAGGGACTTTAATAACTGTTTTCATTGCGTTAGCGCGTGCATTGACCCAATCAGTTAATTGACACACCGCGTTGCTGAATACTGATTTTTCATCTCGGAAAGAGCTGATTCATGCGAAGAGAGTAAAGAACAGGTGCTCGGTAACTGTGAGCAATTCCCGATCCGGGGTTGAGGCGGGGATAGTTGTAAGCGTTCACCGTTCATCTGCATAGAGTATTGGACAATCAACCTCGGCGGGTACTCAATTGCGTAGGACAAAGAGTTGCTCAATAAGCAGTTTCTGCAGGCCAGAATGAGCTTCCTTTCAGGTAATCTTCAGCGATTGTCCATAACATACGACAAGGTTGGACAGTTTAAAAGAGCCGGACTTAGAGTGGAATCCAATGGGGTAGCAATATCTATAGTAGTACAGTTCTCTCGTTCCGCGGTACTCTGCCAACCTCCCAAACATGAACTTGGGACAGCGTGAAGAACAGGTGCACGCTCGGGAGCACGCAGGCTTTGTATCCGCCACGCGTCCAGCATAGTTATACTCTACATGATCATCACTGAAAAGGCAATGTAGACAAGTGAATAGCACAACGAATACTGCTACTGACGGTCTCACGCGTCGAGTTTGGCCCACTTTCAGGCCACCGGCGGGTACTGGCACAATCAACTCTGCGCTCGCATTCAGGTGCCAACGATGAATACGCGCTGTGTGGGAGTCCGCCTTGGCCACAGGGCGAGCGCGAAAAACCCGCTCTCGCAAGAGAGCGTTGCCGTGTGCACACGCGGCAATACTCACGCTTCGGTGCCCGCCACACGGCTTTGCTTTCTATTAATTGCGTGGCCAGAGCGCGCGCAGGGCCCGTTTACGATACTAAGACAAGCTCTCGTGTCGGCGGTAAGATATCCGCGCGCATACGGAACGTCTGGGAAACGAGAAAGTAATCGTAGCTTTGCCCAAGCAAGCCAATCGACCAGTAAGAAACTTTAAATCCGCTTGATTCTCTGTAGACTCTCGCGGATTCGAAAGAAGTAACTGCTCATTAGCTAATTCATAATCCATAATCTAGACTCCATATTCTCAGACATTTCATCCAAACAATTTGTTTGGCTGGAAATGTTATCTATACGTGTGAGAAATGGGTGTATATTACCAGTCAAGAACATGAGAGTAATTGAGAATCTCGCATGAAAGATGTCAACTTCACTTGCCACAGTTTCTCTGCAGACCCAGAGTGAAAGGTCTCTCATACTAGGCTGCGATGCTTCCATCCATGTGCTATCTATATTGAAGCGGTATTTTGAGAAATGTACCTTATGAGGGATTCAAAAACACCGATTCATCAGTTGGGCTCAGTGTATCTTCAAAGGAATTTCTCGTTTGTTGATGAGCAAATTCTACTTATGGATTAGTAGCTCTCACAGATGCGAATCAGTGAAAGGTAGATATTTCCGTAGGCAATAGCTTGTAAATCCATTAATAGTCCTACTCAAGATGATTTGCTGTGAGTGTTACTAATGATTAAGAGTCTCTCATCGAGTGATCAGTGATGGTGTCGTTCGAGCGATCGATCTACCGTTGAATGATGTTGAGACACTGATTTCGAAATATATTGACATGCATTGACATATTTCTATGTGTTGCGGATTACTCCTCGTCCGATGGCATGTAATTAATTTTGGTACAGCTATCTTCACTCGATGTACTCGGACACCCGAGTACACCGAGTGAAGATAGCTGTACCAAAATTAAATGCATTGACATAGGTGATTCAATATTCATCCCGGCCACTGATTTGAAGCGTGCAAGTACCTGCCAAATGAAAGAAAAAAATAATGCGTCACGCTATGGGTGACGAGGTTCTCTAATCTTTTTTACGACAGATTTCCAAAAACAGCTTCAATTTTGACATGGATCATTTTGAGCAAGTAAAAGGCCTCTGCCTTTTTTCTGAATCACAGAGTGGCGTAAGCTAACCAAGATTTGATTTTTACGACTGGAATTATACTCCGTGAGGAGGACTGTTTTTTACTTTGTTAAGATCAAAGATAGTAAATTTTTAGCGAACGTCATGTACCGACATTCTACATTATATGCATAATGGTCTGAAGCTGAGGAGCGAAAATTTCCTGAACTAAAAAAATTTGGCAATACATTTTTCAAAAGGAATCATTACATTGGAGCTGAACACTTCATCTGCTGTGTCAACTTGTGGGATGAAAACTCGTCTAGTTTTTGTTTCAGTACAAATTTCGTATTGAGAGTCCGTGAGAATATTTCCAGAATCTGATTTCAGAACTACTTCGCAAAATTTGGAATTGAGTGAGAATCTTAAAATCTCCTCGCGGATCGGAATTGGGGACAGAGACTCTGAGAAATAGGAGAGTTTTAAGTTTTTCCTACCTTTTTCGAAACGTTCTTGAACTTTTTGACCAGAACGCACGTTATAGAAGTATTCAGAAAGGTTGTAGACAAAATTTCAAAATGGATCGTCCGATAGTTGAGGAGTATCAACAAATTTGAAGCAACTTTGTCAATTGTCATCGAGTCACTTTCTGAGTCAACGTTACTCGCTCGGTACTAATACAAACTCCCGACATCAGGTGTAACCGGAAAATCTGCCTCTACGCGGCGCTGGCGACCGTAAGCCATCGTGTACACGGTCACCAGCGCCACGCAGTGACAGATTTTTCGGAAACACCTAATTGTACAGAGCGTACGGACAGGCTACAGTACGTCTGTAACGCCTGCGCATATCGATTTGCTCACGGTGAAGCTAATTTCAAGGACTGCGATAGCAGCCAGCGGGAAATATGTACCGCAGGCGCTCAGGACCGCTGACTGCTGCCCTTATATACTGCTAGTTTGGTCTATATAACAATAAATGATTTGTCCTCCAAGATCAAGAAATCTACTCATCATTTATTGTCAATCGGGGACGAGAAATTATATTGACAAATTTGGTCTATATAACCTCCTCACTCTGCTCGATACCTCTACGCGATAGATCTCGTAATTTTGGCTCGTAGCATCAGTATCATATGACTATGCCCCGCCTGCATATCAAGTTTCACATCCTTCCGTTCTTTCGTTGTTCAGTTCTGCTTGTTTGAAATCCCCGATTGCGTGACCTTGCCGTGCGACTTCAAATTTTTTTTAACGACGCTTTCCCTCATTCGTTTCCCCAGCCACGTTTCCCGCATCTCCCACGCGGCGATAGTCCGACTGCTTCATTGGCCTGGAGAGCTGCGGGAAATTGGCCTATGGGACATAGCTATGCTTACACACGGGTAGAAGCTCTCAGCCTGAAACCGCCACGCATCTCGTCGCGCATCGCTTGGAATGACCGGCGCGGCGATTGACATTCACAACTTTATTTGCAACTTGCCGGTGTTCCGAAACTACCAAATGGAACGGTCTGAAAATTTTTCACGGTACTCCTCGATATCCCTACTTACCCACGCCGAATGTCCAAAATGATCTTCGAAAAAGCAGAAAGGATCAAAACTAAATATGCTTTTTTCTGCCGTTTTCGTAATCTCCGACCTGCGAGGAAGTTTTACAGTTGTTTCCGGAATTTGAATCTGAAATGTTAATAGTGGGCCCAGATATCCTCAAAACATTCTGACTTTCAAGGGGTCATCACACCCTTCAGGTCACCAAATCTGACCAAAATTTTTCTACAGGCTTGTACTGCCTGGAATATGGAGAATCCCGAGTATTGCCGACAAATGCGCACTCTGGACAGAGTTGGAAAATAATCAAGTATCCCAATTTTCATGAGTTTTGGCTATTTTCACCCATAATAGGCTTCTATTGTATCATCAGTTGATCTCGCTCGACCAAACTCCCGATTGGTTCTGCTAACCTTTCTTCTCATTTGAAGTACATGAAATCTAATTAATCCAGAGCTCAAGGATATTGCCTCCAATACCTCTGTCCAGCGATCATCTCGAACCCAAAACATTGCCAATGGA
>JAPYYZ010009416.1:0-13203 GCA_030522705.1 Eretmocerus eremicus
TGCATCGAGCTCTACTTTGATCGCTGAACTTGCGATATTCGTGATCTTGCCCGATCACTCATATCGCCACTCTACTCATGAGGATATTCTTGCATGTAGTTATATCATGTGCTACACAAGGAGAGTTGCTGATACTTCGAAAGTCCATGGTGGCGCCATCTGCTGATTGTTAGATCACTCGCGCGAGGTCAGTAATTGGCGCGAAGATTTGAATTACGGGTCAAGGTGGGGAGTGTTGAAGTGGGTGTTTTCTTTGTGATTGTTGCGATGTCGGTGTACTATGTTGATAATCATTCACCTGTCCTCCTGAAAGGTTTTCATTTCCTGAAAGAAATGAACATTGCAAAATTTTGATGAATAATTGCAACAACTCTCTGGATTCCAGTCACACGACGATCGGATGACTTTCTGACTATGAGCTATGAATCATTCTAACATTCGTTATTGTGAATGCCAATTTCATAAATAATTCTATGTCAAATTGTCATTGAACATCATTTTTCCTGATCTGGAAAGGATTGACTTGAAAATTGGAAACTCCAAATAGTATTGTTTACATTGCTGATGATACAAAACCTGGGTTGAATCTTGAATCAACATGGATAATCTCATGAACGAATAAATCATCTTTGGAATTTACGGACGCATTTTAATCGAATTACTTTCTAATTTTACAATTCACAATTCTCCTCGGACGTATTTTTAGTCACAAACCAGTTCTGACGAATTGTTAATAACAAATCAAATTGTTTATGCGAAATTTTCCAGATCGGAGGTTCCTTTTCCTCATTTATATAAAGCGTGCTATGGATCAATGGATTCCGCACGTCAGTGAAATTATTAATGAACATGCTTATGAATAAACACAATATAAGTCGGTGAATTTTGAAACTGTTCATATTAATCTTCATAGATTCTCATGAAATGATACGATTTACATATGAGAATACGAATGCATATTGAAAGTTGCAACCTTGCATCTCGGCTGTGCTGAGTTCACTCGAAATCATGCCAAATCTGCTTCCGATGCTCTCATGTCCGCGCTTTGTCAGGTGTCCGTGTCGTCGGAGGTATTGGTCTGTCTTATCCTCGTTGTCGTGAGATCTTGAATAGTGTCTTGTCAGTTGGACCGGGTGCAACAAATTTGGGAAATTCAGTGGCGGAATTATAATCGGCTTGAATTCGCATGGACAATTCCTATTCACCACCTAGACCACGACTTTCTTGGGTGAACGTCAGTTATTTCAATTGGTACAATTCTACTTGCCGGAAGTATATTATAAGTGATTCCTATCTAAGTACGTAGTTTGAGGATTGGAAAGCCATAAGGACCTACCGTGTCGCTGCAAGGCTGCTTCGTGCCCGGGGAATTCGGCCACAGCCCTACGTGCGTTGGCTGCCTCGCAGGCCGTTCAATCGCGTGTGTGTGAGTGCTCTGTTAAGACCTCGGGAAATGCGGGAAAGGGAATCACTTCATCGCCAAATTCTATTTTAGTTCGACAACTGGGCGTGGACGCGGGCCTTGCGTCGTTGCAATCGTAATTGGAACGACCTATTTTCGTCAGGCCAGCGTCAGCCTCTGGTTGCAGCTGATTGGGGGCGGCAGGCTCCGGAGCTTGAAATAGAGCCCGACGATTTTTATGGCCTCCGACGTTCATTTCATCACGAGAGAATTGGTATCTGGACAGGTCAGCGGCTCAGGATCGTGGAGTTTTTGAGTCATGCCTATCGTGTACATGTGTATGGTGAGATTATGTATTCCAGTCCCGAAATGATTGCTGATGATTTTGATGAAAATAATGAATTATCAATCCATGTCACGATGGAATTGGGAGTGTTTGACTTATTATGATTACCATGAAGAGGGGGATATGTTTCTTGTATGTAAAAATATTCCTGACATCCCAAAAAAATGATATATTGATATATCATCAGAAAAACTATTCTGGGTAATCAATTCATTGTATACGATTACGATCTGTTGAGATATGATTTTGGAGATAAAAGTTTTGTATGCATATTGAAAGTTGTTAATACTCTGAGGTGGCC
This sequence comes from Eretmocerus eremicus, assembly GCA_030522705.1. Classification (NCBI taxonomy): domain Eukaryota; kingdom Metazoa; phylum Arthropoda; class Insecta; order Hymenoptera; family Aphelinidae; genus Eretmocerus; species Eretmocerus eremicus. Next base: position 2,050 of record JAPYYZ010009416.1, read on the forward strand.
GTCCACTGAGCACAAGGGCCACAGGAAAAGGACCTCAGGTATGAGAGTGCAGTCAGGTACGTGGCAAGTTGGGTTACGTCGAGTGTGCGGGTTACCAGGGTTACATAGAGTAACTCAGCGTTACAGTCTCCGAGTTACATGTGACGATCGAGTAACTGGGAGTTACTTGAGTTACAATGCTTTGAGTTACAAGGAGGTTGATTATATAGTGTTATTTATGGAATCATGGTAGTCCACGTCTTACCTAGGTAATCTCGTAGGTTCATTTGACTGGTTGTCTGGTAAATAGGTGGATGAAGTCTCTTGTTGGAGTTCGTGATGGCTTGACGGGATTAGCACCAGGACGGGGCTCGGAACCATTTCTTGAGGTGGTTGGGGTGGTGTTGACTTTGGTCGATGTGAGTGTTCGTACCATACACGTTTTGTCTGTTCTTATGACCGTTGGTCGGTGCCCTTGTTGCTGATCACGTGCACTCTATGGTTTCTCTCATTCCTCTTATTTTGAACCGAATTCCTATTCTCCTGATTGTTATGCAGAGAGGATGGCAAACAGAATCATCGTCAGGGACGAAAATCCTCAGTAAGTTTGGTAAGTTTCTGTGATCCTTCTACGTTTCGATATTTCTCGATATTGACTCTCTATCTCTCCTGATGCAATCGAATTCCCGCTTCATAGCCAATCATCGACGGTCTCAGATATTTTGTGATCTTCATTGCTGAGAGCTATTTGGATTTCCTTCAAAATCATTTTCCTGATATCCAATTCGAATTCTGGCTCCTAAGTGGATGAATAGTCTAAATTGACCTTATTGATCCCGTAGAAGGAAAGATTGCTGGCATGCGCGGTGCATCCTCTATTAATGGAGAGAATGCCGGTACCATTGAGTATCCGATCGCTCGTGATTTGGCCGGAGCAGACCATCTTCATTCGTTTAAGGAATGAGGTAGGAAATAACCACTAATTAGTCGGAAGCAATCTTTTGATATATAGTTTAGTTGCTGAGGTAGTGGCGCAGTTGCAATCTAGTAAACCGGCTGACAGCTGCTCTGCTAGGAACTCGAATTCACAGGGTTTAGTCATACGACTATTATATACAGGCTGGAATACTTCGCACGACTTGACGTTGTTTCTATTGATGCGATCTTCTCACTGGTCACTCTGTAGAAACATGTAGGACCTGAGATCGATCGACACGAATATTTCCGAGAATCTCGGCATTACGAAAGCGAATGGAATGTGGTTTGAGAATAAGTCTGTCATCCCGGGCAGGCTGGAGATTCGATAATGTGATAATTGATTACTATTGGCAGATGGGAGGGTGAATGTTACAAGGATTTTCTGGTGGGTTGCGTGGACGTACGTTTCAGATATAGAGAAGAGATATTCGGGCGTGATTTCTTCTTCCCATGGCAATACGTGATCGGTCTCATAATTATCAACGTCATGTAAAAGATCCTGAAGTTGCTCATGACTCAACGGTGAAGGGTCTAGTTCTCCTCTAGCTGTTGTTTTAATTGCATTCATCAGTGTTTTGTATGAATATATAGAATATTGTAAGACCATTTCGGAGGACCCCGCCCCCAAAGATAGGATTTGGGCTTCCGGTCAAACTTCTTCTAAGCATATTCAAACGATAGATCTCAGAGTACTGAACAAAAGTCTCCATGGTCGCAGAGCTCAATGCTATCCACGTTTTGAGATTTCAGTCTAGAAAGAGCCCTCCGGTGCAACGGTGGAGTAGGGTTATGTGTTGATTTCGATCAAACTCGATGTACATATTAGTGCACGCACCTATTCCTTGGTTTAGTTTCGCATTTTCGTATCTCCGCGGAGCAGATCAATGAGACCGAGCTCAATGATTTCGACGAGAGTGAATGAATGAACAGAATCTGGGAAAAACGAGGAGGAGCGAGTTGGATCACCATCGGGCTCAGCGAACTCGTGAACAATGTGCATTTTTCTCTTGGACTTGTTTTTGCGATCTCATTCCTTTTTGTAGGGCGGTGATTTGCACAAAAAGCAAGAAATCCGAAGAGCATATATTAGTTCCCGGAGTCTCGAGGATACATGGAGAAACAAGCTTGATTCCGATGGATCTCGGCGGACGTGTGACTCGAGTGCATATCAATCCTCGATTTCTTTTGCAAACTCGTCCCGTTTTGTGGAGCGATGAAAAAGTCAAGGTTCGTGATTCGAGATTCTTGATCTCGTGATAGTTCATCATATGCGTATCGTAGAGCAAAGATTACGTCCGTCTGACGATCGAATGTTGGATGGAAGTTCGTAAGAAGGCGCTTCCTGCTGATTGAGATGTATGAATGCTGTCATGTTGCCAGGCGTCAAATCGCATTTTTCCATTGATAGATGCACCGCGTAGGTCACTAGAGAACGCGTTTCCATGCTCAGTTATATAAAAAAAGATAGAACGCCAAGATTCATGATCGATGAAAAGAGCTGTGATTCTTGAAGAGAAAACTTCCGACTCCAAGATAACGATGAGCTCTCAACCACGATATATTGATGGAACCATTAGAATTCAAGCAGAATGGAATTGACATCTGGTGTTAAACCGACCAGCTGAGAGCGTCGTTTACTCGAATATTTTGTCCGAGAGGACGATATGAAAGTATGAATTGGCTTTTCCCGTGAGAGTATTTTGTGTCGCTTCCAGACTACTGGGCAAGGTTTCTTGCTACCCAAGTGTAGCGCTCAAGATGAGGCTTTCATTAATTTGTACAAGCCTCGATACAAAGGAAGTTGGCTCCAGGGAGAACTTGAAGGTAATCGATTACTGCTAATCTGCCTAAGCTTCCCAGTCTGAGGATTCGCACAAACAATCTATCTCTTCACTTGAGACATGGCGTTACCCGGAAGATCTCTCCCCCGGTGGCTATGTATTTTCAACTCAATATTGTGATGCCATCATCATTGCGCAAATGTTAGGGGTCTCAATAATAAGAGCTGTCATGAAATATTTGAGCCCATTCTTGGATATCATCGATACTGTAGGTATAGACCCGTTCTGAAATTACAATGCAAACGCCAATCATAAATATCGAGTTGCAGCGCTGACTTCGGAACATTGCACATTTAGGCTACTTCCAACAATCGAATACCGATCAGAGTGATATTCGACCTCCTATAGGTGGGTAGGTAAACATAACCAACTGTACTAAGTCTTCTGCGCGTATGTAAATATAACCAATTGTCAACATATACTCGCCAGTTCCAACCATCTACGTGCAAGATTTGAAATGTTGTACTCTCATCATTATAGAGCGCCAGTTCTTGAGAACCTGGTGAGTATGAGTCATTTTCGACTAGAAAACCCGAATACGAATCGCCATATATTTATCATTCCTTGTGGGGTGCGAATAATGAACAAAAATTTGTATGATGATTCGTCGTTAGGTGATGTCAAAGAATGATTTGCACAAGAGTCACGGATAATGCACTGCTCCTCCTAGTTAATATTTGTAATCTCCCCTCATTCGAAATCTGACAGTCCAGCTGAGCATTTGGATATGGCTAACAGAATTTTACCCTGTTTCGTTTGTCAAGCTATGTTTGCTGCTCGAACCATGTCTCGTATCGATAGAGAAGATGATATTCAAAGGCGGGAGATCGCAGAAGCTTGTCCTTATGCTGCAGGCAGGTTGCCGATTCAGATCCCAGAGCTGACAAGAATCAATTGTATCAATTGTATTCAGGGTATCCGTAATGAGATACAGGTTGTCGAAGAAGATCCAGGGGCTTTGAGACTGGATGTTTTGACCCAAGTCTCATCTCATACCTGTCTGATATGCAATAGACATGAAAATCTCACGCAAATCAGCGTCGCAGCTCGTGTTGATGTATACATGGAAAAAGACATTTACTTGATTGTGAGATCAAGATCTTGTCGAAATCATTTAGACGGTAGTGGTTGTCTCACACCAGAGTATCTCGAATATTCACGATCGGTAGATCGGGCATTGAGACTTCCGGGCACCGTCTTGCACCTGTTTTTGGAAAAGTTGCGGGATAGATGCTCTACTGGCTCGAAATATAAAAATGAGTCAGTTCCAATGATCAACAGTTTGCATCTATGAATCCTATCACTGAGGAAATTTCCAGAGTCCTCTATAAATATTGTGATTCAGTCATGAAGCAGAATCATTTGCGAGTTGTGATTATAAGACATTTACTGACTTTCTTGTGTGAAATGCGACAGGGCCTATCAGATGATTCTCTTGCCACGATGTTTGGGTATAACTTCCGACAGAGAGTGAGCAATGTGATCGCTGCAGTCCGAAGGTCTGTGATGCAAAGATTCGTTACCGAAAATGTTGGATTGGACTCCATGATGAGAGCTGATTTCATCGCAACGCATGTCAATGAATTTGAGAATCGTCTTTATAATCCAACTCTCGAGAGACCCCGAGCAATAGTGTACATTGATGGAAGGTACGTGGAAATAGAGACTAGCAGCAATTTTAGCGCTGCCAAGAAATCGCGTAACTTGCACAATTATCATTAACTTCTCAAGCCCGTTATGCTCATTGCTCCTGATGGGCGCATCCTTGATATACATGGTCCCTATTTTTCGGACATTCGCAACAATGATGCAGCTGTGCTGTTGCATGCTTTCCAGCAGTATCTACGCGATCTGTGACGCTGGCTCCAACCTGTCATATATTATGATACTTGATCGTGGGTCTCGCGATGCTTTACCATTTCTAGAAGCCTTAGGGTTCATCGTTTACATACCGCCATTCTCATAGCCAGGCAGAGATAATTTACAACCGAGCAGGCAAATTTTGCCAAGTTGATCACGAAGACCAGATGGACCGTAGAAGCCCGGAATGGACACATGAAGAGTATTTTCAAATGCTTCGACCGTAGGATATCGGTGGTCCACGCCTCAAACCTTGGTGACTTCTTCAAAATCGGTGCAGCTATCATCAACCGACTCAGACCAACCATACAGATGGTTAGTGTGAATGCCGCTCTCAATGATGAATTTTGAAGAGATCAAGGGAGTCAAATGTTATGCAAGCTCGTATCGAGGTACATGGCTACTCGAGGACCAGGAATGGTAGGTGGACTCGACTAGACGAATACGACGATGGCGATTTCCACATTCCCACTCTGGAGGATCTCAATCGTATAACTGAAGTGTACCAAATTAATCTGTCCCCTGCATACACTCAAAGCAAGCTCCTCAGATATGAAGATGATCTCTTTCAATTTGATTCTTTGATCAACGAGCCAGGTCTAATACGGGTGCGGATTTGGTCTCGCTTTACTAACAACACTACACATTGGATATGGTTAGCTTTTGGCAGAGACGATGAGCGAGTCGAGTTCAATTATTATTGTCCATGCAAAGCAGGCGCCAGAACTTTGGGAACCTGCGCTTATATTGCAAGTCTCTTGTGGTTTTTGGGGCATACCAGACACGAAGAAAATGTCAAATACCCGCCCGTCACTTTGATTAAGCACATTCAAGATGCTAGGAATCAGTGAGCTGAGATCAAGTTACTCTCTTTCCATGAGTTGCATACACTGGACCTTGCTCCAGTCGTTAAGATTCAACATGATTCATTATATTACATGTATCACGAGAATCTCAGAAAATCGTTATTCATTCGTTGGATTTCAATCATAATTTGCTGTGAAGAACTAGCCAAATCGTTGATGATTCGGAACACATTCGAATTTTTATGATTCTGCAATGAAGGAGCTTCAATGTTTAACGAAGCGATCGAGAACGGAGAATGGGGCGTTGCTTCGTATCGAGATAGCTTCATTGATGATACTGATGAGTCCTCTTGGATTCGCGCAGAAGGTCCGTTTTGGAAGAAGTTTTGGAAGAACAAAACGCTTGAAACACGTTCCACTCTGCTCTGGATGACTGAGGTGATCCATTCTCTCAGTTCTCAATTCAGGCATTGAGCTCGTCACTATCTTACAAGGGAGATATGTGATTACGAAATCTGTCTGCTGATTGCACCTTCGACTCCATGAATTGACTAAGTTTCAGCCCTCCTTCGGCAGAAAAAACGTATCTTTCGCACCACGATATACATATAATTTACTACGAGATCGAATTATGACCGAAGTGGTTCATAATTTCATATACTGATACGAGATCAAGAGTCTCGAATCACCAGTCTTGAGTTCTTCACCGTGCCACAATTGATATGCGATCGAGTGACTCGCCCGCCGAGCTCGGTCGAAATCAAACTCGCTTCTTCATGTACCCCCGAAACTTTGGGAACTAATATATTCTCTTCGGATTCGTTGCTTTTTGTGCAAATCACCCCCCTACAAAAAAAATAAGATCGCAAAAACAAGCCCAAGAGAGGAATGCGCGTTGATTCTCGAGTTTGCTGGACCCGATGATGATGATCAAACTCGCTCCTCCTCGTTTTTCCCAAATTCTGTACATTTATTCATTCTCGTCGAAATCATTGAGCTTGGTTTCATTACTCTGCTCCGCGGAGAGACGGAAATGCAAAACTAGACCAAGAATCAGGTGCGTGCACTAATACGTGCGTCGAATTCGATCGAGATCAACACATAACCCTACTTCACCAATGCACCGGAGGGCTCTTTCTAGACGGAATATCTCAAAACGTGGACAACATTGAGTTTTCCGACCATGGAGACTTTTGTTCAGTGCTCTAAGATCTATCGTTTGAGTATACTTATAAGAAGTTTGACCGAAAGCCCAAATCCTATCTTGGGGGGGGGGGGGGGGGGCCTTTGGTTACCCACCCCTCCGGGTTCTCCCGGAACGATGATTGTTTTGTTGTTCTCGTGGCTGTGGCGAGATCCCTTGATGATTGAATGTGTAATTTTCCTATTTCTTCTTCTTGTGATCTCATAGTTTCACGGATATTGTCCCATTCGGATCTTAGGATATGGGTTCTTCCAGAAGCAAGTTATGAGATGTGTTGGTTACGGTCGTATAAGTCGTTTACTTGTTTTGTTATGAGGTCACGATCGTCGGCATCCATAGTCCAAAAGAATTTTCTGTTTGCCCACCCAACTATTTCGAGGGGCGCACCTCTTTCCTTTAGATTGCGACCGATCGAGAGTGGAAGTCCGGAAACGGATGTCACTCAGGAAAAATCTGTCAGGTCGTTTTGCAAGCGGTCCAAGTCATGTATCATTGTTTCCAATCTTGACCGTGGGATCAGTTCATCGCAATCCGTGAATTTCGAAGAACATTTTTCGCGCATTGATCCTGAATGCCTCTCTCTCCAATCTTTTCTCTCTAATAGCTTGCTACAATCTAGGGTGACAGTGATTTTCCATTCGGATCTTATGATTCCAGCTTCACCCAAATGCACAAAATAGATACCAGAGTTCTTGGAAATCGGCGTTAATTCATGGGTTATGTTGAATTCACCCAACTTAATGTCAATATTGCAGGAAAACAGCCATGGAAGACCCAGCACTATCCTGTGACAGGATGCCATTCCGGTTACCTGTAACAGTCAAGATTGGCGCATACTAGTAAGCAGAAAGCACCTCCCGCCTCATCGAAGGTTTAGAAACGTTTTTTCATTGGAGGACTCCATCGAAACGTTATTATCACTACGAATTCCCTCGATTTTGGATATACCGATGCAAAAATCATTTAGTTTGTCTTCGCGAGGTTTCCTCAGGACATAGACGTTCATCCCCTCTTTGAAATCTTCAGGTTTTTTGTATTTGTCGTATTGAAGTTTCGGTCTTTTTTTTATTGTAATGGATTCTCCCGAGTCATCTTTTTGATCTCAGCTAAAATCTTCATCAAGTTACATGGGTAAGAATTATACGTTTCCAATCCGAACTCATCTGGTAGTTTCTCTAGTGTGCCCGTTTTTCGGCCATGAACTATTTCAAATGGACTAAAACCTGTCGAGCTATGGACTGAAGTGTTGTACTCGGACATTGTGAATGGGATAATTCCATCCCAGTCTTTTTTTCTCGCAGCTTTTGTGCGGATGTAACTCCCAGGCATCGCGTGGCTACGTTCCAAAGACCCGTTTCCTTGAGGTTGAGAACTTGTGGTTGTTAAGAGCTTGAAACCGAATATTTTTGATAGCTCTCCTAACAACCTATTCTTGAAATTGGTGGCTTCATCGCTCAGAATTACTTCAGGTACCCCAAAGTTGGCGATGAGATGCCGGGCTAATGCATCCGCGACCGTGATGGCTCTTATGTCAGGCACGGGAACGGCTAAGCGAAATTTTGAAAGTCGGCATTGCATGATTAGGATCAGGACCCTATAAGGAAGTCTGCTCAGTCAGTGCTGGGAATGTGAAGCATGTGTGAAGCCCTCCCCCTCCCCTCACCCAGACTGGCCGCCGCTATGGTATTTGACTGTGATTGGCCGAGCGCTAGCGCCGACTGAGCGTTCGATTCGAATAGAAATATTCTCACAGCTGACTTGGCCTATGGAACTGTGTTCGAAGCACACCGGAATCGGATCGAAATTAATCAACAGGATGATGTCAGGTACTTGCGGTGGACGCAGTCATCAATCGCAGATGCCGATGACACACCCAAGGTCAAGCATAAGCATACCAAGCTGCATGCTCCGGGATTCTCGTCGCCTCTTCATCATTGTATCGCCAAGCACTCGCACCTCTCTCCCGAGCGGTCATCACGGATGAAAATTACCCTTGTTCATCGGTTGCATTGGGAGTCGCAAGCAATCATCAAGAACAACTCATCTCACAACCCAAATCTCAAGTCCCTGGGGGGCCACAACTTATACATAAGTTTCAGGACTTAGGCTCGTAGATGTCGTGGTGGCTGTGCTAGCTAAGGCACGGACTGTGAACTTCTGCCGATCCGGGCTCAAATCCCGCCTCGGGCTGTTTTTTTCTAACAATTTCATTTCCACACTCTCTACTCAATATGATCTATCATGAATTTATACAAGACACAACTCAAAATCCGGTTGATTCACGAAGTTTTCGCTATTAGACTTACAAGGACATAAGCTACGCCTATACGTTTTGGAGGTGGAGATTCAAAGAGAAATTACAAGCTGTAATTCTAACATTTGGTTCATATGTTCAAGATGAATTCCTCACGGATTATCAGTGTCATGCCTCGTGGAATCGACAAATGACGTGAACTTGAAGAATTCAATCTCGTTATTTGAAAATTCAGAAAGAAATCAATCTTGGTACGAACAATGTGATAGAAATTTGATGACTTTTTCTCAACTATGTAGGAATCTTCGGCATTTTCTAGAAACCCCAGAGTTCTGAGAAATTTCGTATCACTGCAAACTCTCAGAAGTTTTAAAATAATAAAATACCATTTTCCCGTCAGTCTAATAGCAAAAACTTTGTGAATTCATCGGATCTTGAGTGCCGTCGTTTCTTGTATGAATTCATCATGTATAATATTGAGTAGGGAGAAAAAGTGAAAATGAATTTGTGCGAAAAAAAACTTGCCCGAGGCGAGATTTGAACTCGGGTCGGCAAAATTTCAGAGCCCGTGCCTTAGCCAGAACAGCCACCACGACATCTGCTAGCCTCAGCCCTAAAACTCATATATAAAGTTGTAGCCCCCCAGGGGCTTGAGATTCGGGTTGTAAGATGAATTGTTCTTGATAATTGCTTGCGACTGCCAATGCGACCAATGAATAAGGGTAATTTCTATCCGTGATGACCGCTCGGGAGAGAGGTATGAGTGCTTGACGATACAATGATGAAGAGGCGACAAGAACCCCGGAGCATGCAGCTCAGTATGCTTATGCCTGACCGTAGGTGTGTCATCGGCATCTGCGATTGATGACTGTGTCCACCGCGAGTACCTGACATTATTCTGTTGATTAATTTTGATCCTATTTCGGTGTGTTTCGAACACAGGTACACAGGCCGAGTCAGCTGTGAGAATGTTTGCATTCGAATCGAGCGTTCAGTCGGCGCGAGCGCTCGGCCAATCACAGTCAAATACCATAGCGGTGACCCTTTTGGGTGAGGGGAGGAGTAGGGTAGGCTTCACACATGCTCCACATCTCCAGCACCGAGTGAGCAGACCTGTCTATAGGATCGTGGTTAGGATGTGTCTATTATTGGAAGGAGTGAGAGGTAATAGGCTTACTGTATCGACTGCTACATTTGAAAATACTCCCATCGGAGTGTCCGTGATGATCTTAAGGACTTTGTTACGAATCCCGATTAATTTGTGTTCTTGACGAGTTGTGCATTCGTTCATAAATTCTTGGAACTGTCCCTTCATATCTTTCCACCAATATCCATCACGTGCGCGCCTATACGATTTTTCGATTCCGCAGTGCCCTTCAAAAAAACTAGAGTGGACTTCCTCCATGATAGAGGCAATCCTTTTGGGTGGGGGAACGTTACAAGTGCCGTAGCAGAAGGTGATAGAGGGAAATCGCTGAATTTGTTCAAGAATGATCCTTCTTCTGCTGATTTGGGAAATTCATCTGCCAATTCTCCAACTCTACTGACTCTGGAAGATTCCAGATCTCATTTCCGGATCAGTTTCGAAACCTTAGATGAAAACATTTTCATATTCGTGGCGGTGACAGGTGAGTCTTTTCGGTCGCAAATCACTAAGCTCAAGATGAGCCTTTTGAGGATCTCTGTTACTAGTTAGTCACCTACGTCGGGGTCCAGTATCTTCAGTTTCTCCGGGTCAAGTGCCTCGATATCAACGAGTTGTTGATTATTTGGGGACGAAAAGTCAAAGTCCGACGAGATGAGATGTACTATGTTGTCCGTAGCATACGTCAAGCATTCTCGGCTTATTAAGACCTTGAGGTTCTGGGCTTTTCAAGATTCGAATCAGGTTGAATAGACGAACCTCAGTCATGATTCATACTCGTATCTGGAGGGTATATTGCTTGCGGGGTAGAGTCTGCATTTCCTCTCAATTTGAAAGGAGTTGTTGTACGCATGGCATCTCCGAATGGGCGTGTAACTGGGTTACAAGGAGGTGATTTTGCGCGCATTGTCTGGAAAGCGAGGGACTTCGTGGCTCGATCGTTCGTTTGGGAATGGTCCTCTCCGACATCGCTATTCTCTTGATGAATCGTACTGACAAGGGGAGTATCAACCTTGCGGATCACGGATTTGGCCCAAACTCTGGGAATCATCTTGTTTTGGTGAGAAATGAAGGTATCCCAGAGGGTT
>JAPYYZ010009424.1:0-21412 GCA_030522705.1 Eretmocerus eremicus
CACCATCCAGCTCTTTGCTCTTCGCGAGCGGGATCAAGTATTATTACAACGCGTACGCGCTCGGTGAATTGATCGCATTGTCCCTTGCGAATACACATATGTTTGGGAGCGAATTTACCTTGTGGTGAGAAAAGCAACATTGTATTGGATATTCCAGCTTTTTAGTGCTTGGGGGAATCCGTGTGGAGTTTGCAGAATCGGACGCTAAATGTGTGACTGAGGAAATGAATGGAGACTGATGACTGACTATTAATCCTGAAAAAACCAAACCAAAATCATCAGTCTCCATTCTTTTTCTCAGTCACTCGTTTTATCACTGGAAGTGGGACATGAGCGTCAGATGGGCCGTTGTTTTTTCTTACCGAGCAGGGCTGTCATTGTACCTAATCAGGAAATCTAGAGAGGACCTCTCTTGATCAGATCTTGATCAGATCTCGTGAACATTGAGTCATTGGTATGGAATTAATTTAAGCAGTTCTGACTCTGGAATACTTTTTTTCAAGTTCAATTTGTTTTCGATCGACTCTGATACAATCGGACGATAACCCTGAATTTGTTCATGAACACATCAATGTGCGAGACCTATAGATGAAGGTGATGGTGAAGATGATCGATTTAAATGAATGTATTCCAGAGAATTGATTATCCTTTCCATTGAGTTGAAATTGAGTTCGAACTGACGAAAGAAAAAATCATGTAAATCAAGCCATTCCTGTATCACGCAACCGATAATCATCAGATTCAATTGGCTTTCGCAAACATCAAGCAATTTTATCTGTCAGTCTGCAAGCAGTGGGAACTGGAAGACTAGCACATGGTTTTTAATTTTAATGGTGCGCTTGCACTCATTTTGCGTCATTACTGATGGCTCCCATTTATATTAGATGAAGAGTATTTCTTCATTCACAGCGGTAAAACTTAATGGACAGCAGGGAGGCTGTCTCTTTGTGGTTACAATACATCGATCCTTCTAAATAATGCATTATCACCACAACTTGGAATTGATTCTCCTACGCATGAATTAATCATGCAAATGATCAAGTTCTTTGTTTTTTGGAATCACACTGTGATCAAATCTCGACAGTTACCGGAATATTGAATATCTAACTTCCCAGGATTACAGAAATTTACAAATCTTATTGACCATGCTGAAAACTACTATACAGAGATAACTGCGATAAGGAAAGAACAACATACCCTCAAAAGGATGCCGGAGTTCTAACCCTACTGCGTATTTATTGACATTGTCGATTTTTCATATTTCTCCATGACTTTCCAAGGTGTCATCGATCTGGAAGGTAAAGTTGACTCTAGGAGTCTTATAGATTCGGAGTTGCTTCCAGTATTCACGATACCTGAAGACTTTATGGAGTAACTTAAACAGTCAACAAAGCCGGTATCCGACATCGTCTTGACGATGGTAATTTCCTCTGTTTTACGAATTACATATCGATCATCCAGCATTTTATTGAACAATTGTTGAAGGATTTATGTGAGCTCTGATAGTATAGATTATTTTGGATCATTCTACTCTCTAAATTTTTCCGAGTGACTTTTCACTCGAATCGAGTGGAATTTCACTTATTTTCTCTCGGACATATTTGCAGAGTACGTAACTGTAGAAACGAAGTACTCACAATAATGGCAATAAGAATCATTGTGATCTATAGAGAGCTAGGCATCTTATCTCAATATGGATTGAAAATGTCAGGTGATACAAGTTTTTCATTTAAGTCCTTTCTTCAATGTCTATACATACAGTCAACCAAGGCCATTCAACACTACTTCAATTCTCATTCATCAATAAACTGAATCTCAACATCGCGTTCCCACATAATTTTCCCTTCGACAATAATGATACACTGACCTTATTAACAAATAACTCAACAAAAGCCAGATTAGTACCTCTCTCAGAACGCATTAACCTCCGTCAGCCATTAAAGCCCATTCGGAATCGTATCATCTCCTTCTCTCGGCCACACCTACGCTCTAGCAATATCGATCCGTACAGTTTGGCTCAGTCTCCCAAAACAAAAGCAGACCAAGCCAAGAAGCAATTAATCGTGGAGAGCGTAGAGCCAGTGTTCTATCCTCGCCAGGCCGAATTCGAAAGCTCGTTTCAGCGAGCGCATTTCCGTTCCCACAAGCTCCAATATCTGTATAGCTCTGTGAAAGAGACGGCTCTCCACATAACAAATGAGAGAAACAGATCGCACCAAGTCCGGCAGTAGAGGGCCTGTGGCGCCAGTAGCTCTTTTGTCGGCCGCTTTCGGAGAATATTCTTGCGAGAGACGCAACCCTCGACCATGGCAAAAGTACATCGGAGGCACTTACCGCGTCGTCGGGGGTCCGTCCCGTTCTCTATCGCCACCTTGGCCAAAAGTCGCGCGCCGAGGCAGTTACGAAGGGTTGCGAAAGTCTCCCGCGCGGCCGAGACGATGGACGAGCCGACGAATTCAATGCTATGACCCTTGGCTTAAAAGTCGTTCTTTGAACGTCGGCCTGTCGCCGTCGATTTATAAATTTTCCAAGGGTGCTGCGAGGCTCTATTCTCATCTGGCTTCTGTTCTCGACGTCCTTCCTGTCTTTGCATGGAATTCCAGAGCTGAGTGATGAGAGCCAGCGAGATTCTGATCGATGATGAGCTTCGAGTGACGACAGGAGGAATTTTATCGTTTTCGATCTGCCCAACGAGTATCGATTTCTCCGGGTTTCGAGATAGAATCTTGACGCCGACTGGAATCGAGATATCGCGTGAGACATGGACATTTTCGTAAATTGAATTAATACACGAACGAAGAGTTATGATGAAGTGAATAGTTTAGGAGATTTGGCTGATACCAGGATGCTGAGCAGAGAAATTTTTCGTAAAACTTCCTGCCGAAACTCATTTATTAGTAATAGTACCAGGTTGATCTGGATCTGGAAATATTCATTCAACAGTTATTTTGATTTATTTTGTAGTGAAAACTCAGTCGTAATTATGTTTGAACCATATTTTAGTCTTTTAAAGCTTAATAAGAGTTGGTTTGCGAAACTATATGCATATTTGAAAATGTGGAAGGCGAGGATTTTTTCGAATTTGCTCACTCAGTCTAGCCAAATTAGGACTTTTCCCCTCTCAGCAGCCCTCTTTCTGAGAAAAATTTCTGCACTGTTGGCGTTCCCTTATGGTGGAAATGGTCCTAACTTTTATTTATAAGATCATCGCAATCTCGACATTTGCTCCATTCAACGCCAAGTCAGATTGATCTTTCGAATGTCAAGATGGGAATAGCCTACGGAAGACATCATGATTTCTGAGGAGTCGAAATCACTTTTTTGTAGCTTATCTGGCCCCTAACCTGCTACCTAGACAATAAATTTATGAGTATTCCTCTTCCGTAGGGAATTCTATCTATATCGATGACCTCGTCGATGACTATGTCACCCCTAGGGAACGCCTGAAAAATTGTAAGCAACACACATGTGGATATGAGATTCTTGACTCTTCACAATACGAGATGGGAAAAGGGACTTTCTACTTAAGAAAAAAAAAAAACAAAGTTGAGGAATAAAAAATGGCCAAGGTCAGGGATTTGGGGTCACAAGCACGCAAAGAGACTTTTCTAATGATTGTTCTTCGCATTCAGAGTAACCCTCTAGCTCTAACGCAGTGAAATGCTCCTGAGGGGATTTTTGATTCCCAAATAACTCTTAGGGACCGCATGAAAAATTATGTAAAAATTATATCTCAACGTAAAACTCTTCGCTCTTTCAGAGCCTGACTCTGAAATTCAGGGTTCTCATTCGCAAGAACGAAATTGATCTCTAAAAAACGGTCAAAGCGATGGTCAAGGTCAAATCCAAGCACATTCTTCATTCTCCACCATTTTAGGGGTCACGTTTACCAGATTATTTTTTTATTTATAGGGCCGCGTATAGGATTTGCAGGGGGAAGGGGGGGGGGTCTGGGATACCATACACATGTGCAGACATCTAGTTGCACTTCAATTTCTTTGATGAACTGTGAGTGTTTTGTACCATTTCAAGGCTGAATGGCATAAATATTTTAAAGCCACTATTAAAATTTGATATTTAAAAGTTATTCTTCTCTTCATTTCTTCTTTCTAAATCAGATCATGTGATTCACATTTCATTGGTAAGAATAGCGCTGGATGCAAATTGCACAACCTCGTAAGAAATGAGAAATGGATGAGTATGTATTTCATACATTAAATTTATTCATCGGCTCGTTTGTCGGTTCTAGTTTTATTCTTCCCCGAAGAAGCATCCCTTGGAAAAAGTTTGATTCATTCAGAACTGGCCGATTCACTTTTAGTACTCAAATGGACTCTGACGAAAGCGTCTGTCGATTTCAAACACGATGAGTGACACATGAGTCCAGCTCAAAGCTCTATGCCGACGAGAGCCATGTTACTTACTGCTGCAGGGAAGGATAGAAGGTGCTCCCGCAGAGAGCTTGCAGGAATTCTCAGAATCGAAAGGCGAGTCGTCCCGGTCAGCTTCTGTACCGCATTGGAACGAGTGGCAGCGAAAATAAAAGGTAAACGGGTTCAAACGACTCGTTCACGCTAGAGGCTGGAGACCTCAATTTTTGCTTTTAAGCTCCTTTCTTTCTTCTTGATACACTCAAGGACGTGAATTCTGCACGCGATCCGTTCCTTAGGTGCACGTGTAAACTACCATATGAGCTCGAGAATAAGTGTACGAGAGCTCCATTCAATTCAGCTCCCAAAATCCAATTCCCTTTTCCGAGATTCTTCCCGACTGTGCAAACAAATAATGAGTGAATCTTGTGAAGATGTGAAATGAAATACTCCAGGAAAGTTTGAAGCTAAATTGCTTCGCAGCAGAGCACAGCAGGTGCAATCTGGAATTGAAACGTTTCGGTTGAAATTGGAGAAGACACTATGCTGAGTTCCACAGCAAATTGGGTGTCAAAGTCACGAAGACTTCCGAAATGGTGCTTAGTTTGCCGTAAAAAGGTACTGTAACCTGACACCACGGCTGATGATTTGTAGATGACGATCTATTATTGAATTCTCATTGAGAGATTTTCTGTTGAAATATGGATGAACCCCTGTGAACGTTTGTATCAAGAAGAATAGCAGTTCCGCGAGTAATCTTTACACATCATTGTGATAACTATTGTTAGAGGGTGGACTACTATTTGGCCATAACATAAAAAATGACAGTAAAATCTTGAAATCTCCTGTTATTATTCTTCGGAACCTCGTTCTGAACTATCAATCCTATATCAAAACATCGAGAACGTAAGCTGCCCCACATCAGCTCTATATGTGGAGAATGAAAGTGTTTGGCATTAGGTGAACATCATACTGTGAAATTGCTATTACGATTGCATCTTGACCAAGTTTCAGAGCGAAGATTCTGATTCGGTCAGTGAGAACAAGAAAATTACAGTAATGAAGAACAAGAGATCCATCACGGCTTTTAGCGCCGAAACGAGGCAAAAGTAGGAACTGCGCGCGGCAAGCTCTCATGATAAAATCAATTTGTCTTCCAAGAACGTATCATCCTCGGAAAGATAAGAATCGGTGAGCCGCATTATCTCATTTCTCCTACAATGTTGCGACAATTGCCATCATTACCGCCACCCTCTTTAATTTGCCAAAGCTGGATTCACTTGTAAACTTTGATTACGCACACGAGAGCGTGCCAACTTCCATCGAAATTATATTGAGTTAATACCGAGAAGAGTATAAAAAACTACATCCTCTGATAAAATTGCAGCAGTCGGCCAAGTTTTTCACGTCTAACAAGAAACAGGTTGTTGCTCCAGAAGAATGTAAATTGGATGAAGTTTTCTCAAGCTGCACAAGTGACGCGACAGCAGTGTGTAAGAAATTGGTCAATCCGCACTCGTTTCGCGATGGAATAATTCTAATAATGTGTCTCGCAGTGATAAATTTTTTTCTCGTGAGTCAAATTTGAATGAAACAACCCTTTTAATGAGCATCTCTCAACTGGATATCTCGTATCTTGTCTAAGATTTCAGATACCACGCCAAGATAGTAAGTTCTCTTTCAATTTTTACAAACACCTCGAGGATAGGTAACAACTTCGAAGCAACAGGTTCCCCATTCTCGCGGACCAACAAAGCTGTCCTTTCCCTCGGCACAATCGAGATCGAAGCTTCCACCATCCAGCTCTCATTTCTCAGGAATTTTTTCCCACAGCTCGCTCGCGCGTCTATCCGACAGCGCGTCGGCGTGATGCACGAGCTCCGTATATAGCGTGTGCGTTTCATGCACGCGGCATCGGTGACCTGCAGCAGACTGGTGAATTTTTAAAAAAGGCCGCGGCTCGTTTAGAGAGCATCATCAGCGGCGAATGGCGTATACGCCTCGCGGGCCCGGGACGATTATCCTGAAACGAGGGGATGCGAATCGCGCCCAGTCGCCGCGCCGCCGCCGCCGAGGCGTCTCCTATCCGCGATCTGCGCCTTTTCCAAGCTCGCAAAATATACGAGAGCCGATACGCTCTTCTCAGCCTGATGAGCGGCGCCGAGGATCACTTACACCCACACCGGCTCGTCTCGGCCCGCGAGCGACCACATCTCGTCTTGTGGGATAGGGCAAAATTCGCACAGTGTATTGCGTGCTCGTTATACGAAACGCCAAGGCAAGCTTGTGGTGGTTCTGCGCCCCCGCGTAGAGATGCACCAGGTCCGAAAATAAATTCAATTTTCCGACGCTGCTATACGTGGGGGATGCGAGTATTGAGCTCTGATGAGCGGGTAGGTAACGACGTGCGACGGCGCGAGGCTCCGCGCGATGAAATTTTTTCGCACTGTCGCGGTGATGATGATGATGATGATGGCGTCGTTTGAGTATTATAGTGATCAGCTGGCGGGTAAGGTGTCTTTTTGACGGCGTGTGTACTTTACGGCGCGAGGGTCGGACTATCTGCATCGCTCTGCCCGGAGGCCAGGTCTCGCCTCGTGTCACGAGTTCGCTCGCTGCGGTATTTGTTTAACGGTTGGGCTGGTGATGCTCGAGAGGATCGAATACAGCTCAAACGGTGATTTGCTCGAGCTTGGGTCGCTCGTGATCGGATAATTGCTGGAGCTCGCTCTGGAACTGTCTTGTCTAGGGAGAGATGAATTGAGGAAGGGGGGAGGGGGGGGGGGGGGGGGTGGGAGCGGGGGTGGATCATTGACATTCAAATATTTAAATATCCAAATTGCAAGTGGGTGGATAATAGACACCACACTATAGACATGAACACTTGTATGAAACAAAATATAATTTTTCCCCAATTGATTTTGAATTGGGCCGAAACAAGAATAAGAGCGTACCGTGCGTGGCAATATCGCAGAGAATCAAATATTTTTAATAAATTTCCATTTTTGGTCGATTTTTATGTATTTTTCTGGTTTCTTAGACAAAAAGAGAGATCGGAGGAGAACATTATGAACCTATGATTTTTTTTGCAATGATGAATTGCTCTTTTGACAAACAGTGCGCTGAATCTCTGGTAAACGTCCGACTTGTTTGAAAATGATTTTCATCTGTACAGCTTTGAATCAGAACGGAAAATAAGCCACATCAATTTTCGAAAACCTGAGTTAGTTCCTGATGGGCTAATAAACTCGGCGATGATATTAATTTTCAAATAGTTCTTTCAATAGATCATGAAAGAGCTATCCAAATACGTGGCTTGTATTTAACAAATTTTACAACTTGATTAACGCTGGACGAAATAACACACAATAATACATTGTAAACTACTTTGATCGAAAACTTCAATCGCTGGTTGGAATTGAAAAAAAATTCAACCAGTAGTTGAAGTTGATTATCAACCACTTGTTTGAAGTTCTTTCCCCAATCACTCGTTGAACTTTCAACTGCTGGTTGAATTTTTTTTTCTCAACTACCCTGGTAGAAGATGGAGTTGGAATTGTCCAGAAGTGGGGAAAAACCGGCCGATTTCTGGTCTAAATGGCCAGAAATTGGCCGCTCATGGCTGGTTCTTGGCCATTTTATATTCGCTCTTCTATCAGGGCACTGGTTGAAGTTTTTCTCCCATCACTGGTTGAATTTTCAACCATCGGTTGGCATTTTTTCTCATCCACTGGTTGAATATTTAACCACTGGGTAAAGTTTTTCCCTCAACCACTGCTTGAATTAACGGTCCAGGAAGAAAATGTGCATATGATTCCAATAAATTCTGCGGGATAAAACTTTTTAGAATCACATGCACATTTTCTCCTTCGACCGTTACTTTTTTTTTTTTTTTTTTTTTTTTTTTTTTTTTTTTTTTTTTTTTCTTTTTTTTTTTTTTTTTTTTTTTTTTTTTTTTTTCTTTTTCTTTAATGCTCATTTCTTGGAGCCTAAGACTCCTTACGTGGTTTTACGATATCGTCATAGATTTACAATTCTTCCTTTTCTTTACAAATTTTGTATTTCAGCTCTTTTCATGTATACGCTGATCCTCCATGCGACCTCTTCTCCGTTTCTCATCATTATTGTCTCGTCTTCTAATTCTGTTCTGGTGGAGCAATCTTTTGTAACATGATACCATGTTTCTACTTCTCATCCGCATATTCTACATATCAGTTTTTTTTCCACTAATTGCAGCATCTGAATCTTGCCATCAGAGTGACTTTCCTTGACCCATGTTGTCTTTTCTCATCTTTCTTTCTCCACCTCTCTCTTTCATTCTTTTAATATTGTTTTCTGGCCTTTTCCTGATTTTTTCTTGATACTTGAGCATTCTGCCTCCTGTTTCTATGCATATTGGCTCAATCTTCGTCTCTTCCAGTACTATGTATTTTGGTGTATATCTTCTCAGTCCTAGAATCCATCAGATATACCTTACTGGAAGTGCCTCAAGTTTTTCTCTTCTTTGCCACCCCCAATTTCCCACACCGTACATGAAAATGTTTGTCACCAATACGTTAAACATCATCATCCTCCTTTCTCAGTCTACTCCAAATTTTTTTCTCTCCAATACTCCATATTTGTGCCATTACTCCAGCTGCTTCTCTTCTTACCTATCTTATGTGCGCTTTATTCCTGTTATTTTTCATGAAAGTATATCCTAGATATTTGAATTCCTCCACTTCTTCTATTTTTACTCCTTTCCATTTCCATTCTCTCTGTTCTTTCCTACAAAACGTCAAGTCCTTGGATTTGTCCACATTGAGCGTCATATCCTTCTCCTTTGAATAAATTTCCAGCTTGGAATAATTTTCTTCGGGTCTTCTTCCTCTGTGGATAGTACCGCTAAATCGTCTGCATATGCTAGCGAGTATATTTTCTTCCTTCCCACTATTATTCCACCGTACTTTCTCTTTTCTAGAGTTTTCTCTATGTCTGCTATCATAATCAGAAACAGCAGTGGGCTTTGTCCAAGCCCTTTATGTTTCCAGAATTTTTTCGTACACTTTTCTCCCACTTTGATCCAGCATGATGTCTCTCTGTACGCTCTTTCCATTATTTTTACCTTTCTTCCATCTATTCCGTACTCTTTCATTGTATTCCATAGTTTTTTCCGGTCTATCATGTCGAAAGCTGCCTTCAGATCTGGAAAGAATACAAATAGTTTACCTTTCTTCTTATGAGTCTCTTCTCTGCCAACGTGTTCAGGATATAAATGTTAGCTATGCCACTTCTTTTCTTCCTAAAGCCTGCTTGTTCTGGACCGTTAATTCAACCACTGGTTGGAAGTTGAGCCAGTGGTTGAAAGAAAAACTTCAACCAGTGGTTGACAATTTAACGAGTGGTTGAGAAAAAAACTTCGACCACGCGGTTGAATTTTCACCACGTGGTTGACACTTCGGGTTGAATTTTCAACCACTTTTTTACAGTGTATCTGATTCAATATTTCAGAATTCCAAATGGTTCGTCTCCCACCTTGGTTTGAGCCTGCCCAAATGATCTCCTCCAACTTTATTCAGAACCACTGAATTCCACAGTCTTTTCCCGTCAAGATAAGTGTGCCCAATTGCACCTCCACAGTTTGAAAAAACTTTCTGCTTCGATTTTGCCATAACTTTGAATGACTTCAAGACTTTCCAACAAAGCTTAGCTCGTTCTAAAGCTCATTCCAAACCTTGCCAAATGAGCCAAGGACAGTTTTATTGGAGTTGATGGAAGTCGACCTATTCAGAATTTTTTCTTTTTTATTAAGCCCTATTCAGAACATACGGAAGGGAGGTTTTTCAGTTGACCGTGTAAATTAGGCACGTTCATCCTAATAGTTACCGTAAAATCAGAATTCCATCGGTATGACATATGTCACAATCGTGATCTGTCGAGTCACTTTGGAAATTTAACCACTTTATTGATTAGTTATCATTTATACCATAGAGAAACTTTATTGAGAGTGCAACCATTTTATTGGAGTCCATCAAGTAGTTCTTGATAATAATCCGAGAGAAAATGCAGAAACTTTGATGAAAGATTTTACAGGGCGGTTAAATTCACTTTATCGAACATATGTAAAATGATTCATTAATAGCTAGACAAGGAGAAATTATACTCGATCCTCGCTCCTTGTATAATCCTCACGGAGCCGAGTCAACATGGAGAGTTTTGTCCATACGAAGTGGCCGCGTGGCCAGCGGTCTCGATATATGAAGGAGCACTTGAAATTTATTCACTCATCGCCATAACTCGATAGCCGCGGCACGAGGATCGGCTTATGCAAATTTGCTCGCTCGCTCTCGCGCATCGGCTGCCTATATATGCTCGTTGAGAGATTTGGCACGCTCTGGCATGCGCGGATTGCGGCCTGACGCGCCAAATGACATGTGTAAAACGCGCGCTATATCCCATATTATGACGAGCCGTTTGATACTTCTGTGTGCCGGCAGCCCGGCCGCGTAATTCGATTAGCATATTCTCCTCCGCTTTGGAAGCCTTTGCGGCGCACTATACGGGGTATATAAATAATACGGCTCAATTAGCGCAGCGAGCGCCACGGTGTTGGTATGTATATATTAGCCCATATAGTATCGCGAGAGATTTCCTAATGTGCCGCCGCGAGAGCGGCAGCGCCGAATTTCTCGATGATGGTCCGCTAATAATTTTGCACGTTTCTCGGAAGATATCGCTCGCGCAAGACCGCCACCGGCGCAACCGGATTCTCGAATTAATTCGCCCTTAATCATCGTGACCGATGATGGTTCCGATTCTTAGAATGTGGAATATCGATATATTCGACACATCGAGGAGAGACTGTACGGAGCTGCGATCTACTCGTTTCGAAAACTCTAATAAACTACAATCTATTTTTGGATTCTGAACCTCCGAAGAATTCTGCTTTCTGAATGAATTGAGAACTTGCCCCGGAAAGAGATGAGATGCAGCTCTCTTTGCAACTGGCAATAGTAACTGATTTGCTCTTTTGAGCAAAAGAGAATTTTTCACTTTGACACATCTCAATATTTTTTT
Source organism: Eretmocerus eremicus (assembly GCA_030522705.1). Classification (NCBI taxonomy): domain Eukaryota; kingdom Metazoa; phylum Arthropoda; class Insecta; order Hymenoptera; family Aphelinidae; genus Eretmocerus; species Eretmocerus eremicus. The sequence goes on from JAPYYZ010009424.1 coordinate 11,427, forward strand.
CAACGAGCTTCAACATTTTCCATTCATTTCAAGATGTTCAAAATGATTTTGGATGCGTTCAATTCTGATGAGTGAAACCAAACCATCACAAATCTGCTAGAGAAAAATTCTTTGCGAGACCGTGAACCCGAGCGAATTTCGCTACTATCCACAAAATATCTTAGTGTACTTGGAGAAATCTCAGAATTCATCGCAATTCCATCAAAGTGAGCTTTGATACGTCCCATTTTGATGTTTTGAAGTGGGTGGAGAGTGGGGGAGGAGGAAGCTTAACAGGAACCCTCGACTTATTTTGGTAGTTTGTTTGTCGAATAGATTTCATATCGAATTTTGCAACTTGGAAGGGGGAAATTTGGAGATGAAACAAATTTGGGGCATGTTTTTGAAAGCCAGAATAGAATCACACCAGCCCTCGAAAGAACAGAAAAATTGACATTCAAAATCTGCTGGCAAAAGCATTGGCAGTTTGATCGATCAAAATAGTTGGAAACATAATGAATATTCTAAGATCTCTCGGTGAATATGTCGGCAGTCTGATGAAGTCCTTACAAAACCAGATCCGAGATCCTAAAGATGAGTATCCATGTTTACGCAAGTGCAGTGAGCCACCATGCACGATGGCAAACATTTTAATAAAACTTAGTGGTTGGTCTTATCTAGTATCTCAAAAATTTGTCTGTGATTCGGATCTAAAAATCTCAGCAGAGTTATATCTGCTTACGAATTCCGAACTGCCTCTAAAAAAGCCAGTGCCGAATGCTCACCAACATAGGTAAAGGATTCACGGAATTATATTTATGGTTTTCAATCGAGTATAGTTGCAGTTACCATGGATGACAAATAAGCACGATGAATCATCTCAATATATAGTAACTTTTCTCAATTATAATCATAATAGGTGCATTTGTGGAAAAATATTTTCGACTAGGTCTCTCTCTGCAATAAACACAGTGGGAATTCAAACGCTCAACTCACCAACAAGATGTATCACTCTATTTTCTATAAAATCGACTGAAATCCATCCAGTAATGCGAACACTTTCACGAGACTCGTGTTGATTTTGCAGTTTGGCGCGGCTTCTCTAATCTTTGCAGAGGATGATACGGATCAAAGCCTCTTTTGCCGACTCTTTTTGAACGCTATCTCTTTTGCCAAGCGGTCTACCACTTAGAAGTCCACGAATCCTCTACTCGTCACACGTGACAGCTCATCAAACCCTTGTCAAATGGTCCCGGCTATTTCAAAATACACCGCATACACCTTGTATACTGAACGCTCACCAGATGATTACAACTTTTTAAAAATCACAGCAGCGCGCACAGTAAAAATTTCACAAAACAAACGGGATCACCAGGCCGAGGAGCTCGGAAAGTATAACTGCATGCGCGCGAGCTTTTTCATGTTGCAGTTCGCGAAGCTGCAGAGCTACTCGTCTCGATCGCGTGAACGCATCAGCTCGAGACTTGCCGCGTAGCTTCCGAGATTTCTCGGTATCCGCGCCGCCGGAAAGAACAATAAAAGTAATCACCTCCCGGCATAAGCGAATCCGCCCCGGTTGCGCGAGGTGCCTAATGACATCTAATTGCTTTCCAGCGCTCTGCGCCGCGACCGGCTCGCGATATTCTTTCTTCTCTCCCTCTCTTTCTCTTCGTCTCCCGCTGGAATATAATTCTCCCCCCATAGGGCAATTTTAGCCAGTCACCCCGTCATGCATCTCGGACCAATTAATTTTCCAACTTTTTCGCAGAGCCGCGGTGCCTGTAAGCCCGACGCTCACTTGGCTGCCTTGGCTAAACGGCTTGGCGCCAGTGGCGCGAGGTCTATATGCAGAGAAGGCACAGGTGGTATCAGAGGGATGCCAGAGCTCATTAGATCAAAGTTTGCAGGTAGCCGCGTCGTTGTGTGCGGCTTCTGCATTCATCTGGCGATTATATTAGCTCGAGGTCGCTGAATGAGCGCGGGCGCCTGCAGAGAGGGCTAGAGTCATTTAGAAGTGAGTCATTATTGGCCCGCTGGGCGCGACTGCTTTTTTCATCGTTGTCGCGGTTTTTTGCGCGACGCCCATCCTGCTGCACCGGCTGAGCCACGCGCGCACCGCGGGTTTTGCTTTCAACTCATGCGATGATTCTCTGGATAGCCTTGGATGCAGAGGTGTAGCGCCACGAGGTTGTGAAGTACAATGAATGAAGCATGAAATCTGTAACAAGGATCGATGTGGACAAACATCTCTGGAGATAGTGTTGCTTATTTCAATGTTCCGATACAAGTTTGAGACAAGTATGAGTCTCTTTTATTAGAAACCTCATTTGATTAGCTTTCATGTATACGTGAGCTCCTATTCCACAGCTTTTGAAGAATTCAGTTTTGTTATTTTTACAGGAAACAAATAATCTACTAACAAGAAATATTGCATCACCTGAAAACCTGAATAAGTTTTCTCTATGTTTTTTTGGAGTAAGTGTGGAGTCACCGAGTCTGGAAATTCCCTGATATTCAAAGTGAGTAGCGAGCCGAAAGTAGTATTTAGAGTCATTTCTGATAGTATTGGAGAATTAGATGATATCTCGAATCATCAGTGTTTGCTTCAACATTTTGGAGTTCGACAAATCCGAATTAACTGGACCTCTTATATGAATATTTGTAGATGTGTTCTACACCTTAGTTTTTGTGTTTTTTTAAATCAAATTTCTAAATTTTGACTCCAAACTTTTAGAAAACAAAAAATTTTGTGGCATTATGAAGTGTTTTTGAAATATCTCTATGTGACGACCTCTTGAGTAAGATTTTCTGATTCTTGGAACGTCAGACTTGTGCACTTTTGCGGGTGAGACCACCTCGTTGCCGACCAATCATTCTGACAACAGCCTGAAGACTCATTGTATCTTCCAGGTGACTATCAAAATCATGACCAATTGGCCGATGACCTCAAAATACATCAGTCTACCAGACTCTGGCCAACAATGTAACAACCAACCAATTACATGATCTGGAGGCCTCTCGACCAATCTACCCATCGGCCTACCCTTGAATGTCTAGCTCGTCGACCCTAGTCGTCTAGATTCATCGACTAAATGACTCATGGGTCACCGTGAACCCATACTTAAAACGGGTGAACTAGTCTGATGACAACGTACCAATTACCTGGCCCAGGTGGGTGACGACTCACTGATCTGATGACCTGACGATTTTTCAACGGGATATCGTGACAACCTTATCATCTACATGACCTGTTTGATATTTCAACTCATTGGACGAACTACCAATCGTCTCTACAATCTGAACTTTTGACAATTTACACACCTGACAACTCAAATGGTCTGATGATTCACAAACAAATTGACACGAGAAAGCTGATGACTTGATAACACTGACCTATTTATTTGGCATCTCACTGATTAATTGGTCTACGTACTGAACTGATAATTCAACGACTGACCGATTCCTCTATCTAATGATCTACTAAGCTGCATTATTACCAGACGGTAGACTGTCAGATCATCAGAAATATTGGATCAATCGACTATAGCAAATCATCAGATCATGAGGCTCCTCGGTAATTTATTCGGCTCAAGTAAGTAAGTTATCTGATAACAATTCAGATCATCAGATTGCCTGCGTGGTCGGTAAGTTAGCTGATTAGGACTCGATCATCGGGTCTATTCTGCAGTTGGATGGATCAGTAGTTTGCCAGTCTATCCGCATGAGACCTTCAGGATTTCGGGCCATCAAAAAGTCTCTATACGATCAAGATAAAAGGCTCTCGGGTATAATAGACGAGAGATTCTTAGTTTATATTCGAAAAGTTTATGTCACATAAAATATTCTTCTCATGCAAAACCGTACGTCAAAAGTTCGAACTCGTATGAGAAGACACAATGCCATAAGTGTTTGAACAGATTCAAATTCAAGCCCATTGAATGGGAAAAACTGAGAATTTTTTCGAGTTCAAACATATATGCGGGTTGCTTTTTCCTCACGTTTAAATTTCCTGCTGATCTATGCCCAAAAAATGCAAGAGAATCCATTTGAGGCCTTATTCAACATCGTGCAAGAACATCTTTCTGATTCTCACTTTGCTGCTATGAAATTGACGAATTTCATAGCAGCATAATCACGATCAAGTTATTCCGACAAAGAATCCGAGAACATCGACTTCTTTGTCGGATTCATCATTAATACATCTTGCTCTTAATTGTATCAAATTAGATCACCAAGAAATCATGAGATAGGAAATAAGATATCACCAGTTTCATGTCGAGTCCGTTGAACCTGATAAGAAACACTACAAGAAAGCTCTCGCGGTAGGTTTGGCAAGCATAATGTATGCTTCCGCAGCAAGAGAGACGCTAATAAATGATGGTACGTATCATCTTGATTTTCCGTGCGAACTGATTTCTGATAGGATATATCACATCATCGATCTAACTGTCTCGAACAATCATCTCTTTTCGAATACTAAATCGAGACCGACTCAACAGACAGCGATCAGATTTGTAACTGCTAGCATCTCACGTCCGCGTAAAACATTCCTTGCAAGAGTCTATTCCAATAGCTGCGTACTTTCGAGAAACGGAGCTTAATACCATAGCAAGTACTTCTTCTCCGTCCGCGCGTCACTTTTTAGCTTCACTAAAATCAGCTCCTCTTCGCGCTGGCTGCTACACTTTAAACGCTCGTGCTCTGACGCGCATCTCGAGATCAATCCAGTGATCTCAACGTGTCACGGAAGGATTCCTTCCATCGCGAGGATATTGCTACGGCGTAACTTGCATGCGCAAATCCGCGCTGACCACTGTACCACGTGCCAAGAGAGAGACTGCCAATTATCGCGTATTCGGGGCGCGCTTGCGCTCGCATTAATTATCCCCCTCGGTTCAACGGTAACCCTGGTCCCGATCCGCGGCTACCACTCGAGCTGCACTTTGTCTTGCGTTATACGCTGGAAAAACCCCCTTGGATCTCGGGGATTTACTCGAGAGCTATTAACCCTTCAGTCCTCCAAGAAAATACTTTCAATGCGAATGTTTTCCGGCTTTTCGAGTCTTTTTCCACTCGAGTGTTCGCTTGTGGTACACGTAGTATGGTCTGCAACAAAACTCGAGCAGTATTCCCTTGAGGAGCTGACGAGTGTAAAATACGGAAAATCCGGGTTTCATTCTCAACATTCTTTCCTCTTCCTCTCTATTTTACGTTTCTCTGTTTGTCAGGAGACGAATTCTTTCCGCAAAAAAGGACACAAGCAAACTCCAAAGGGTGATTCTGTACTATTTTGGATTTCCTTCGACCAATGTCAATTCACAATGCCGCAAATCTCTGGCTCGTGCGTAAATACCTCTCTCCCGGCTCTGTATTTATACTTCGCCTTCGCACAATAAAAGTTGCAATTCACCTAATCCTCTCCGCTGGGTGACGCGCGAGCGCGACAGCAGTTGCGGACTCGAGTGTGGCACCACTCGGCAGCTGTAGTACCGCTTAAATGGATCACGCCTACAATATTTACCATCCTCAAAGCAATAAATAGATCCTCATTCATCTTGCTTGATTTGTCCTGTTCAAGAGTACCAGGAATCGCTCGAGTGATGATTATTCCGGCTGTCGCGGGTAGTTTTAATTGATTTGAATTCTCAAACTCTAGGTTCCAGACATTGTGAGCGACCTCTTGGAATCCAGCATTGGTATGAAGCTGTCTGTATTGTACAGATTGGATTGAGTTTATCTTGAATTCTGATTGAGTTGAATTTCTTCTACGCAAACTGTGGCACTAACGCCTTGTACTTCTGCTGGATTTCAAAAAATTCCCGACAATGGACGATATATAGAATTTGGAGTTCCAAGTCAATTTCGTGAAATTTAAAATTTCCATCAGGAAGGGGTGGGCCATACTTCCAGGCTGATGAATAAGAACAGCTGACTTTGAACACGTGGACTCAAAGTGTATCAAGCGGATTGAGCTTTACTTTATACAGTGCGGGCTGGGCGCGAGTCGAGGTCCCGGCGGCAGGTAATTGCCAGGCCGACGGGTCGATAATGAGCCCCGGCTTCGGGGAACCGATTACACCCGGCCCAAGCGAGACATCAAGCAGCCCGATCCGAAAGCAAAGCCAAAGCTCGCAGGCGCTTTATCTCCATGCCCCTATCTGCCCTTCTCCTCATTTTTACGTCAGCCCTGCTTGCGCTCCCACTTTGCCCTCTGCTTTCTTCAATTTTATCTCCCCCTCCCACTTATGTCTTTCATTCTCTCGCTATTCGTCGATTTTTCTTTGGCCCATCGTCGAGCAATGTGCGGGACATGATTGGGTCAAGGCGTGATGCGTGCGACGAAGAAGATTGGCTCGATTTTGACGTGACATTATTATGAGTAACCTACCCAGGTATTTTGACTCACATCGTCAAGTGGTAACTTGAAAGGCTGAGCGCAGAAGATTAACGTTTTTAATGGAAAGCATGTTTTCGTTAATTAGGAAAAGAGAATGGTTTTATATCGAGAGAATTCCATACAAGATTCTGAGCGCTGTTATCATCTTTATTTTAGGTACGATCTTAGATATTCCGAAAGAAGTTAATCAATTTTGAATGATTGCCTGTCTTGAGCCATCAATCAAAATATTGAAAATCAGAACCAAAGAATTTCAGTGTCTGTTGTGAGTTTTCGTTGATCCACTGAATGGGATAACGAAGAAGAACCGCAATTCTTTGACCCTCGACCTTTGAATGGTGTCTCTGATATATACATGAACTAAAATTGAGAACGTCCGGAATAATAGCAAAGTGACAAGCGAAGATATTTTATGGTAAACTATTGCATTCCATCTTTCGAACTTCTCACCCATACCTTTGGTTCAAGAAGCCGAAAGATATTTTGAGGAAATATGTGCTATGGGAGAATATTTCTTTTAGAAACCTTCCCATGAAGAAAAGTGACTTAGAAAAGCATGATTTAGAAAATGGAGTTTTTAGAAAAACTGGACCAGAAAAAATGGATTAGAAAAGGTACCCTAATGTTGGAAACATAAAGATTGCTCTCAGTGGCAATGATGGCATAGTATTTCAAAAGTATATACAAAATGAGAACTACAGGAAAAATTGTAGCAAGAATGCCTTACGGTCATTGAGCGATCCCGATAAATGGTGATACAGGCTACTACACTGTAAAAAATTTCTTGAATATTCAACAATTTTTCAGCAGCCATTGTAACTGAATATTCAAAAACCGCATTATTGACTCGGAATTTCAACTAATTGTAACTGAATTATATAAAAAATTCATCTAGCATTGCTTGAATTCCAGCAAAACCGTGTCCGATGTTGCAACACATAGATTGGTGAATTGTAACTGATATTGTCAAAAATTGCTGGAAGGGTTGGCAGTAAATAATAAGATCCTTTGACATTATTAGAGTAATAAGCCCAGTACACCAGATTAAAGGAAATTTGCTTTCCTCCCAAGATCTTACTGAAAAGCGGTTCTCCACACATTATACCGAAATCTTTTCCCCTATAGAAGAGCTTGAAACCAAATTGTATAATCATATTCATCTCAATACAATCAGGCGTTGTAAACATCTAACTTGCCACAGTCAGGCTCTCAATTGAGACATTCCAACCTAACTAGAGTTTAAGTAAGAAAGCTACGTCAGCAATGTAACGCAATGAATCAAACCTGTCGTTGGCAGGTATCACATTCTTGGTAACGGAATTCCGCGGTTCAAGCACAGAAAATCAGCTCAAAAGCTGCGCTTAACGGTTCGTCGAAGAAGCTCTACTAGTACATACGTGCCGATCGCAGCAGTAGCCAATCTCTCGCTCAAGAAATCCATAGCAGCAGATCCAGCAGCACAAGGAGCAAGAAAACCGGAAGGAAAAATCGACGAGTAAAGGAAATGGGCTCTCTCTTTCTCTCCAGCTTCCACGTGGAGGGGCTGTTGGAAATCAGCACGAGTCCGAGATAGAAGAGAAAAAAGAGTATAGAGAGAGAAGGGGAGAGCGGAGGTTAATTACTGAATTATCAGGGAGCGGATAAGCGAGCAAGACAGGTGGTATCTCGCAAATACGCCTGATGGGAGTAGAGGAAAAATTCAACGATCGACTTCAACTACCCGCCGCCGCTGAAGAAGTCGAGCACCGCGTCTTCGTGCATGCAAAGTAAGTGCTCGCAGATTTATCTCTGCCAAGCACTTATGTACCCACACGGCTGCGGCAGTCACCCATGAAACAAGCAGATTTTCTAGCTCTTGCGTGATCCAGATACATGCAAAACGTAGATAAATAGCGTCGACTGAAAACATTTTTGTCAATCATCCATCACGCATACTGTTCGAGAGGAAGAAAGGAGAGAGAATGAAAAAAGGTGTACTATACTTTTTACAATGTTTGCGGTGATGGGGTTTAGTTGAACTTCTCATTTTTGCCCCACAGTATATTGAAATTAGCTCAAACATCGTTTACAAAATGATCGCGTGATTTGCCAAGATGCCGAGCATTTTGCATACTCGTGGATACATAGAATTTTTGAACGAGAAAGGCATTCTCGAGAGCAAATCAGCATTTTGCGGAAAAGATACATGCGATCGGTTGGCGTTTGCGGGAGGGTTTTTTTGCACATCACTGCACGTAGATACTATACATTTTGATAGACATCATCATAGGTGAAATCCCTCATTTCATTATCGTAGTCTGTCCTCATCGAGACCCCGAAACGAATTATTTTTCGTGAGAGTTGAATTATCGAGTCACAGCTCGATAAGTCTGACATATTTATATGCTTGTCGATAGCATCTCCTCCTCTCAGCGGATGAAAGTGTTGAATAGATCCCATCGCGCTTGGCTAAGGCTCGAGTATGGACGATTCGACATGCACATGTACTCGGGCCAATTCAATATACGCGACGTGTTATCGCTCGATGAAATCTGGAGTCTCCGCTGTTATTACTCATTGTATCTGTGAATCTTTAATTGAAATTCCATTTCATGTACTGGAATCTCATTACCTCCGTTTGGAAAAAAATACACCATCGACAATTCCTGTTCTCTTGAACACGAGCGTGATGCTAATCACGTTCATAATCAAGAAGAGAATATCATTACAAAATTACGCTGCCCCGTCTCCTATTATATCTCACGATGCAAGAATAAACTTGAATAAGCTAGCGTCAGTTTAACGCATTCTTAAAAAAACCGAGCCGCAAGTAGAGTAGACTCAGGCTGGGAGATACGATCTTATAGCCTCTGATCTTGGCAGATATTACGGAACAATTAAGCAAAATGAGAGCAGATTAGCTTCGAGAAGAGATTCGCGTCGCGCTGCATATACGCCCTGATAATAAGAACAAAAAAAATCTAATGCAAACGGTATGCATGCGTAAGCGATAGTATGCGCGTTTGCGGCAAGGGAAACGGGACGAGAGAGGTGGCTGATCTAGTTTCCGCAGCGTTCGTGCAGAAAATGATGCTTGTGGCGATTATGAAACGAACGGCTTCCAGTCTATACGCCACCGCAGTGCACGAGGCTTTTTTCAGTTCTGCTCTCCCTCTTTCCTGATACACAGCTCCCTTGCTTTATTTTGCTTTGCAGACGATCTTCTCTCGGCATATAATAAGGATCAGCCTCCGCTCACTCAACTCGCCTTTTCCGCCTTTTCCAGCTTCTGTCGTTCGATGCACCGAGAGCGAACTTTTCCATCTCGCACAGACCTCCGCGTCGTCATTTGGTCACTTATATCTAGAAGCCTCGTATAAGACTCGATTAAAATATTTCCCAGTCTAATGCTTCGTAGTATATGTGTGGTCCTGGGTGTGATTGCCCTTTCATCTCATTTGTTGCTTGAGCTCGCATTAATTGAGAGTAAATGTGGCGTGATTTCATTTCAGTGGAGACTTTTTGCATCTTCATACAGGTCTGCGATTGCGACCACCAGCCTCATACTGATTGGATTCTGGATGAGTTTAAATTACACTTGGCGAGGATCGAGCGATGAGGCTTTGATTAC
>JAPYYZ010009429.1:0-12032 GCA_030522705.1 Eretmocerus eremicus
ATTTTGATAAAATTTGAATATAACTGTGATACACCAATTTATCTCGGTAGATTCATGATTGCTCAATCTGTTTTAGGACTCATTATGATTTGCTCAATTTGTCGTTTTGAGATATTCAATAACAAAGTCAGCCAATGCGAGTTCGGTCGAAGGGCTCTAGTTAGCAAAGTAGTGCTCGTACAAACACGTACTTAGGCTCAAATTGAAGGTCTGACTTTGTTGAAGTGAATTATGAAATCGAAGTCAGAGGTTAACAATGCGCAAAAAGGATGAAATGTGGGATCGAAGCTTCTTGCGTGTGTGTGGGTCGTGCGCGGGGTAGGGATGCGAGAGAGCTATGATGATGACATGAGCTGATGAGCTGCATCGCGAACTGCTTCTGACGTGATCGTGATCTGACTTCGATTTCATAATTCACTTCAACAGAGTCAGACCTTCAATTTGAGCCAAAGTACGTGTTTGTACGAGCACTACTTTGCTAACTAGAGCCCTTCGATCGAACTCGCATTGGCTGACTTTGTTATTAAATATCTCAAAACGACCAATTGAGCAAATCATAATAAGTCTCAAAACAGATTGAGCAATCATGAATCTACCGAGATAAATTGGTGTATCTCAGTTATATTCAAATTTTATCGAAATCTCTAAGCCAGATCGAGGCTCTAAGCCTAAGCCGAAGCGGAAGCCTCGCGTACTCGCCACTCCAGAAGAGCTCGTCCGGGCCCTTAGGATATGTCTCCCTCGCTACGCTCGGTCGACAACACGCCCTAGGGCCCGAACTCGCCTTCCGCCTTCAGTGATGTCATCTACTTTTCTGTGACTGCACCCTAGAGTTATGTTAGGTCAAAATAATGACACAGGCTTTTGATAAATATTCTTTTCGGTCAGAATGGTCGATCGAACTATGACAAGTCTCTCGAATGAATTAAAGCGATTTCATCGGAAAAAATGGAACACGCTCTAAATCATTTCTTGAATTACGAATCGAATTTCTGAAACGCCCAAAATGAAATATACTCAATTACTGATACCCTGGATAGTAGAGAGTTAATGAGACATGGTATGCTTTCAACCGATTGGAAAACAATGTTTCAAAAATCCAATATGCTCATAGATGCGCCGAAAAATGTTGCGGGGTAGTTGATATGGGAAAATACAAAGTTCTATATGAAAATCTATAAAACTCCACACATGAACTACCAATTTCAGTCATGTGTGATCATACATTATCGTTTCGAAAATCAACGCAATCAATCTCATCATTCTGATGGCGTAACGCTTCAAAAACTCCTTAATATCAACGTTGAAACTGATAATAATCTATAAAAGTAATTGTATGTACGTACAGATACTTCGCACCATGGTTGGGAGAAGGTTTACTCATCAGTACGGGTGAAAAATGGCGCACTCATCGCAAAATCATCGCGCCAACATTCCACATGAACGTCCTCAAGTCTTTCGTGCCTCTATTCTACGAGAACAGCATCGACCTGGTGAACAGATTGAAGAGCGAAGTTGGTAAGGAGTTTGACTGCCACGACTACATGTCTACCGCAACCGTAGACATCTTACTGGAAACAGCTATGGGTGTAAGAGGCACCCAGAAGGAGAAGAGCAGCTTTGACTACGCGATGGCAGTTATGAAGTGAGTCAATTCATATAAATATTTCAATAGTATTTCTTCAATGTACAAGAAGCTGTCGCATTTGAGCAATACTCTTCAAGAGACGCAAATTAAATTTAGTCAGACAATCTAAGACACTCCATTATCCTTGAACTCAAATTTTTTGCCACTGAAACTTCCTCGTTCTAAAGTATTCTCAGAGAGCAGATTTTGAGAAGAAAATTGATAGCCTCGAAACAATAAGCTTCTCTTGAATACGAGTATTATACCTCAATCTACAAAATCTCATGAACCACGTGTAAGAAGCACAATGAAAGCGCGTGGAAAATTATTGAACCATTTCCGTCTGGTCCTTCTTTCAGCTCTCACAATCTTATTTTGAGACATAATTATAAAAACTAGGGTCAAAAATAAAAGTGACAAAGCAACGAACTGAAACACGTTGGATTTTTAGCGTTTTATGGATGCTTATGGTTGGAGGATTTCCAGGAGTTTATTGTACGGAAAAACATTGCTGCGATGTTCAGAAAATTGTGTGAAAACACTTAAATTCCAGTTATGCTCCTAAGGAAAGTAAGGACAGAATATTCTATAGCTTGCGTTTGACTACTATGCCGTTACCAGGGAGTCGCGGAGTTGATTAATCCTCACATGTGCGATAATTGTACATTGTGTAACGAGTGAGGAATAGTTGCCGATTGCGCCCGAGCGCACAGCCCGAGTGCCCAATCGGCAACTTAACCTCACGCGTTGCACACTCTACTTTTTATCACAAAGGGCGAGGAATCTTCCATAGCAACGTTACGATATTCTTCATTGAGCAACGTTGCCAAGGGCTGGCGTGGCGTTATTTTTAATAACGTCACCTCAGTCGGTAATGATTCGCAATATGCAACTTGAAAAATGATTTTCCCAAAACATCGAAGTTTATTGATTGAATTTCAGAAATATCTTCCAAAATGTACATATGCCATGGAAAATAGAGGATCAAAAATTATACATCACTTTAGAGTATCAATAATGCTACTCAACATCATTCGCATACCGCATACCGGTTTCGAGCGTTGGCATTCTATTTCTAGTTTACCAATTTCCGATACTTCAGAAATTATTTTCTTAAGAATAAAACTATCAATTCATCTCAGCTTCAATCTCGTTGTATCAAAATTGCGCACCGAAATTATTGTGATTATTGTTTATTATTTCGTCCTAGTTATAGTCTTGCCAAAGGCTGTCACTCACACTTTTCGATGGATAATCAATGGGAACTGAATTCAAAATGACAGCCTTTGCAATACCGGATTGAATAACAATCATCAGATCCAGCATTTTCCATGACACCCATTGTCCAAATCGTTTGCGTCAGTGCCTTTACTCGTTGAAGTAGATCTCTGCTGCAGTTTGACGATGAGTCAACTGCATAAGCTCCATAAGCGAGTCAAATGATGCATGTGAAATTTAGATTGGCGACATATGTGAGCCGACAATTGTTCTTCCACGCTAGCATGAATGAAGTGACTCAAAATAAAGTTCGGTGCATCCGCACAAACTGCACTTGCGTTTACTTATGCACGCAAGATTACACGCCGACTTTTCAATAATTCATAACATTGCTCAACACACGTAGATTCGCGCAGCGTCATACTATTATTTCCGTACAACCAGTGTAATTATTTTTGCGAATGACGTAGGAATCTTGGACGTCCATGCGAGTGCATGCATGGACCTTCCCAGTTACACAGAGCTACATATATTTTGGGATCGAAATATGTATTACATCAATTGAATCATTATTCCTTTATGGGAGTCTCATCATGAAGATCTGAATCAATGCCTAAGAGACCCTAGTACTTCAAAATTCTTCGTAAATTACAAATTTCAGAGATCCAATTCCAAATAGCATAGTCTTCATTGCGGCTATTCTTAATTTCCCTGAATGCTTTTTGGCTGGCGGGAAGAGACAGCTGCTTTTTATTCAACTTATTTTGTAAATTTCCACGTAAATATAAAAATGTTAAGGCCTGCTCGTGGTTGCGAGGCGAGATAAATGGTGCAACTCTTCGCGGTTCATAATTTGAACAACTAACAAGCCAAGTTTTGGTAACTTGGATATCGAAGGATACTTTCCTCTAGTCAATAATCCCCGATTACAGGAATTTTTAGTTTCTGTTTCCCATGCTTGAACGAGCGAAATGTGCTCTTCATATCGAAGCTCTAAGATTATATTGCTCACTAGTTTAGAGTTCGGCAGCTTAATTGAATAACATTTCCTTTCGGTCGAAATGAAGAGAGGGGGGGGGGGGTTGGTAATCAGGCCTTTGCCTTGGGTTCAGAAAAGTGACTCTTCACCCAACTAGTGCCTGAAGTCTCAAGAGATCGATCTATGATTAATACCTCCGTCTCGTCGCAATTCATCATTGGAGAGGTCCTGAGTTTGAGCATGAGGTCCTTGGAGAGCTCAAGATATTCTTTCCTCAAAATGTCCTCAAAATGCAGAATTCAAGAGAGCCCGTTGACAAGCTACAGATAGATACAATCTCTTGCTGAAAATTCTCAATCCGAAAAAAATCAATTTAGGTTCTCAGAGCCTGAATATGAGAAATGTTCTTCTTTATTATCAAAATTCTCAACCCATGGGATTCCTTATTTTAGAGATCAGGAGCTTTTGAGGTTGCACGATCACTTCGTCGTAATCGAAGTGAAACTCTTGGAGATTTTACAATATGTTCTTGGAAGTGGTTAGGGATCGAATGCCAATTTGAAATATGTAGGTTTGGAAAAAGTCCATGATGAAATTCAGATTCAACACATGGTCTTATTGGCTCTATGCTTTCTAGGCTATATCTCAGTCATTATTCAAGAACTCTCGACCAAAAAATCACATATTGTGCAGTTGTAATAGAGAGTTGGAATGCTTCAAAGAAAGATATAGTTCTGCGATTGATTTAACGCAAAAAAACATGGAAACCCGGAACCTCGAAAGGGCCCCGCGTCAAATTTCCGTCACCTACTGCTCTAGGAATATTCAACACCATATGACTATGTGCTATGAATGTACGTGTATCCGGTCTGCAAGAGTAACGATTTGTTACACTCTAGCTGCGAGAACAATTATTTTGACTTTTCTTTGGACACGGCCATGAGACACTTATCATATCAAGTCATGAGCGCGATGCGAGTTCCGAAATCAATCCTACCATAATCAAATATTTGAATTAGCATCATAGACTCTACAATGTTATGAAGTGAGCTCTCCTTTCCAGCATAAGAAAAAGTTTATGTGCCCCTCGGGGCTCTCGGCTAGGTACGGCACCCAACGATCCTACTACTTTAAACGATTTGCATCTCTTTTTCGTCAGGATTTACAATTTGAAGAAACATCAGTCTTGGCTTTAGAAGCGGACTAAAACTTCATCCTTAATCGAAACCTCCACTTCGAAAGATTACTAGTAGAAGGAATTTAAGAGCTCAATACGCGAGGAGTATTTTCTTCAACGCAATACTCGCTAAATGCCACTATTTCCCGCCGTGCCTGAATACATCTATCGACTTATTAGGGTCACCCTAAAGCCATAGGGTCTCCAACATGATCAAGAAAAATCATTCAAAGCCTATCTGCTGAAGCTAATCTCATATTTTTTTATAGGATGTGCAACATAATCCACCAGAGGCAGTATAATTTCCTGCTGAGGCTCGACTCTTACTTTCAATTCACGAATTACGCAAAACAGCAGCAAAAGTTCTTGGACACAATTCACGGACTCACAAGTCGAGTGATTAGAAAGCGCAAGACAGAAAATGTCGAGAAAATCGATTCACCCCTCGTGACATCGGTCATGAAGGAGCTGAAAAAAGACTCGCCGAAGCCAACGCTCAACGAGAATGTCACGGAGCAGCCCAAGATGAAATATGTCAGAGATGATTTAGATGATATCGATGAGAATGATGTGGGTAAGTTAAGTGGTAATCACTGTGAGAAGAGTCTGATACGGCATCCACGTCCCCATTCGCGCTTCGCTTTTCTACAACTCCTCAAGCTTGACTCCCGAAAAACAGAAGATGAAGACTAGATCTTCCTCCATGTGTATCCGAATATACCTGAAACAGCTTTATATACTGTTGGTGATGATAACTTGCAGCAATACCTTTTTTTGGATCACATGACATTCTGCATGAATTCTTGCAGAGAATTTGAATTTGTAATTCAAGCACTTATAGATTGCTATAAAATTGAGATTCAAACTTCAGGCTCTCCTTGGATAAGATATATTATGTTACAAACGTTTCGTTTGATTTTGTAAGATTCACAGGATAGCATCTCAACGACGATGCGATGTGAAAATTGTTGCTTCGCGATTTCCTCTTGGCTCTTCTACAAAGCAAAGTGAATCTTTCGTAACACCCCTCGATTTCCATCAAAAATAAGAGTGCGGCAAATAGTAGTTAAAAATACTCATCTATTCCCAAAATAAATCGAACTCACTGCAAACAGAGGTCTTGCTGAATACTCTACGCTCACGATGTGCCTAACGAAAAATTTTGTAGACAAATACCAACTTTCGATTTTCATTCCAGGTGAAAAGAGGCGGCTCGCTTTCTTGGATTTGATGTTGGAAATGAGGAAGAATGGAGAACATTTAAGTGACGAAGATATCAAAGAAGAAGTAGACACCATTATGTTTGAGGTGATCATAGATAATTAAAATAATTCGTCCACAAATATTGCGATCATATTGTCTACTAATGCTTGCTTTATCAAGGACAGAATGCAATAAAATCTACTGCTGTTCCAGGGTCACGATACCACTGCAGCTGGGTCGAGCTTCACACTTTGCGTTTTGGGAACTCATCAAGATATTCAGGTATAGAAAATTCCTTCAAACAACACATATTGCCTGTGATGAGGTGCATAATTCATCCCACAATTAATACACCATTGCAACACTCATATCATGTCGTAATCATCGACGTATCCAAGTTTTCTGATCATGCTGATGATTCAACTATTTTTTATCGACTTTCGACGTTTTCTAAGGAGGTGAAAATTATTCACCCTACAGTTTTTATTATTAGCATCGGATGTAGTGGAGAACTCACTCCCAATAATTCTTTGGAAATTGCGTAGTTTTATATCCTTGTAATGTCAATTGGAAACTGCAATGATCTCTTTCTTCCAATACGAGGAAAGTCATTATTTTATCAAACTCATCATTCACCTTTGAACGGAACTGACTCACGTGTTTATTATTTGATCGTAATTAATCATAGAATATTTTACCGAACTCCTCCGAAATTACTCGACTACCTCAACTATCTATCAATGATAATGAATGGGAATAATCTCCATGTAATCAATGTCGATCGAGAATGAGGAAGTTTCCTTGTAGTATATACTTTGTGAAGACGTGAAGAGTTCAAAACAAAAGTATTGTTGTTCTAAAGTTTCCTCACGAAAATTTAAGTCCAAGCCGAATCTATAATGGATTCAATGCTTTAGGCTCGAGTTATGGAGGAGATCAACGAGATATTCAAAGGGTCTGATAGACCATGTACCTTCGCTGATACATTAGAGATGAAATATCTTGAGAGAGTCATCTTGGAAACATTGAGGCTCTTCCCTCCAGTACCTGCGATCGCCAGGCAAGTCAACCAGGATGTCAAATTAGGTAAGAACGGATTTTCTTTTTATTGCAAAATCCTACTACTAATAAGTGTTTATCGAAGTCGATTGTTTTTGTCATCACGTGTACTACAGACTTTACCTTCTTTCAGCCTCTGGTGATCATGTCTTACCCGCTGGATGTACTGTTGTCATATCGCAGTACAAAACTCACCGACTTCCGGAATATTATCCGAACCCCGACACATTTGATCCTGATAACTTCCTGCCCGAAAAGACACAGGACAGACACTATTACGCCTACATCCCATTCAGCGCTGGACCAAGGTAAATTCTTCATTTTTTCAATTTATATTGTGATTGATGAAGATTCTCCATTGCTTCAAACTCTGATATGTTCACGTAAAAAATCCTTCATCATTCCCAAATAATAATTTTAAATGTTCGATTCCAATTTTCAGATCCTGCGTTGGTCGCAAATATGCAATGCTTAAGCTGAAAGTCTTGATCTCAACCATCCTGAGGAATTATAAGATCACTTCAAATTTGAAAGAGTCCGATTTCAAGTTGCAGGTCGATATAATTTTGAAGAGATCCGACGGTTTTAGGATAAAACTAGAGCCCCGGGCACAGGGAACTGTTGCGTAATTCTCTACTCATTCCCAATCGCCGTGTGGCTCAAATTACTTTTTGTACATTCTCATCGCTGTATTTGTAAACTACAAGCACTACTAGGTATTAAATATCCAAGATCAGAGCTATTGATTACTGTATAGAGGATAAGGGATTACTATATTTTGTATGGTCAAATAATTTCTAAGTCCAATTTTGTATAAAAAGTTACCTCTCGGTGGCATGAAGCCGAAAGCGGTTTAAAGAATACAAAAAAAACCTGGAATAATGAATTGCTGAATAAAATGTCCTATCAACTGAACTCATAAACATGAATAAAAGATAGGGCCATGGTGATCCGTCACATGATATAAGTTTATTCTTCCTCAAGTAATAAACTATTCACAGCAATGATTTGACTTGTGGTTTCATTCTTCCCTTGATCCGGAGAATATTTCAGTCGCTGTATGAGACTAGTCAGTGGTATATGCATCATTTAAACAATTACATTGATAAGATCAAACACTTACTCTATGGAAGTCTCGCATATCTTTGACGTTGATATTCCGTTAAATGAGTAAATGGCAAATAGAAGTGTAGTGAAGAGAATATTTCAATGATTAAGCGATTGTGACAATTGTTCTGCTTTTGTCATTCACTTCTCCTGAAGACCATGAACATCCTGAGACCTGCTTGGTCGGGTATAATCCATCACGTTGAATTACGAGTCTTTTCTCCAGAGAATAAAAGTTCAATCGCCCATGGGACTATGAAAACAACATTCATCACCAAGAGAACGATTTGGCACACTTCAAAACTGTCTGTCCAATCCTTTATTAGACCTACAGAGGAGAAAGATCATTATGAATTCTACATTTTCTGAGCGCAGATTGATTTTGCTTGAGATGACATGGAATTGGCTCTGCAGCTATCAATAATCAGAACTAGATAAGCTCCTATCATGCTGATAATCAAGAACATGCATAAAGTATTTATTACGCGTGGGTTGGCGGTGTCAACTTTCCTCAATCATTGGAAGAATATTTCATTTGTTCAAACGAAATGGGTAAAAATGATAACATCTGAACCCAAAGAAAATCACTGCTTTTCTTAGACAAAAAGCGAAGAGATTCCCTCATTCAAAGAATCTATAAAACATTCGATACTATTAGTTCCGACACAATGTTGCTAAAGTTATTCTCAGCTCATAATAATTCGGCCATAGAATTTCACTTTGACTTTGTTTTTGCGTTCGTCTTTTTATTTATTAATTCTGGAACTTGGAACTTCTAAATCCTCTCAGAAATATGCCACCCATAGAAAGTCAACTAACATGGTGAGAACGTGAAATGTATCTCTATCGTAACTTGGTGATTATAGAATGCTCAAATGCTGTCAGAAAAGAGTTTCATCGAGGAAACTCTCGCGTCTTTTCGGAGTCATATAGTAGATGAACAACACTAAATCTCGTGGAGTATTTTTCGAAAAAGGTCGTCAAGCTAGAAACGGAACAATGAGCAGTTCACCTCACGATTCGGAATTAGTGAGTTAATTTTCTTCCCTCAGACATCTTTATGCATTAGAACTATTTGCCGATTCACTTCTGAACACGATTCGTACTAGAATAGTTACGATAGTTTTACTCCGCAGCTGACGAAATCATTACATATGATCAAGTTTTATAATTTTGTTGTTTTATACTTTTATGATTTATAATTTTACAGTTGAAAAACACAGATTGAGCGATAAAGATATGATGAGATTATCCCCGAGTTATCATTCTTCATGTAAGCCGTTTTGAATAAAATCATCCTTCAGTATTTTTTATAAAACTGAATAATAAATTGTTCATATAGTGATGAATGATAATCGATTAATACATGAAAAGTGTGATGGGAAAAAAGTTGAGATTCAAGGCGTAGGGAGGAGAGAATAGTTACCAGTGAGGGGCCCAAACACTACTGAAATGACACCGTTGACAACGGCAAAGACGCCGTAAGCGGCCGCAAACTGTTCTACACCGAGGTTCTCCACGACAACAAGCGGCTGGGGCACCAGCAGCCACGAGCGCACTATACCGACAGCTACTACCATGGAGAGTGTGCCCAGTAAAGTGTCCTCGAGGTACAGATAGCCTGAAACAGTACCAATTTGACGAGTGAGTGCTATTATTGGCCGTAACAATGATTGCTCAATCGTTGTAATGCGTCAATGGTACATTGGCATCGGAATAGACAGGTCGTTTCATTAGACAAACTTTGAGCCACTGTTGAAATTTTATGTGGCTATACATTTTGATGGCTCATATCAGAATGAAGAAGTACATTGATACAAATTGAAGAGTGAAATATCCAAATCTAAGCCCAGAATGTTAATTTTTTCATTTCACATTCACAATGATGCATAGCTAGAGTTGCGCTAGAAGTTGCGATGATTGGTGAGGTCTACTTGGTTCTTCCGAAAAAATTTTTAATTCTCTATAATAATTAGCCCGTTTTGTGAGACTGCCTCTCTATGAAACCCTATGACTCCAGGCTGAACACAAGGAATCAAACAGAAACCATTTCCATCAATGAAGTGATGATGAAAGTGATGATTGAACCATCTGCAGCATTTGAATTAATCAAGTATCATGTGGCCCTCGTGACTACAATAGAACTCGTGATATTTCTCTTACAGTCATAGTGAGGACAAATTGACTTATTGAAATTGAATATTATCCTGTCATTATGTGGATTTTAATGTAGGTATCGGAGGCATTGGACGGATCACAGATTAATAGTCTGAAGGTCTACAAGTGCAAATTAACTCCTTAATCAAACGAAGATCAATGAGGGTCAAAACCGAACTCACCCAATTTTGCCATAGTCATGCAGATCATAGCAACAAAGAGAATCATCTTTGGACGTGCGTCTATAAAAATTGTAAATGCAGCAAGGCCTATTCGCGACACTAGTTCAGCGCTAGCCGATGCGGTTATGGCAACAGCTGCGTCAGCTTTGGAATAGCCACGGCTGGTCATCATTAGCGGCAAGAAAGCCATGAAAGTGAAGTCGCTCGTGTAGACGAAACTCAGCCCCAAGCTCATGTTCATGAAAGAACGGTCTTTAAGTAAGGAGAAATCTATGAGGCTGTCCAGCACTCGGCGGCTCCTGTAAATCAAAAATGACCCATAACAATTTTTCTAATAGCCATCATTCGTAAAGTTTTATGAATAAATACATTTCTGTATAGTCTTGACATTCTATGAGTACTATTCTTTTTGTAGGGTGGAATGCGGATAAGACAATAGGATTCTTCATTCCTTTAACCCAGTACTGTATGATCTTTATGTACTCTTACGATTAAATCCATCCCAGGTAAAAGAAACGTTCCTGGCCTCTCCAAACTCTTCTATGACTCTATTCTGGATGTCTGCCATGGAGAAAAACCTATTATGATTTCTCTCCAGTCCCTCGTGATGAAGTAGACCCCAACTTGTCATTGCAAAAATATTGATTCATCGTACAATTTGATGCTCAATAATTTGATGATCATTTTCTCCCTCTGAGATGGAATCGAGTGCATACTTTGAGGAGTTAAAGTCAAGTAACTATGTGTTTCACACTACTTTCAAACGTTCACCGTAGATAACACATATTACTGTACTGCAAATTGTGCATCATATTTTTGCAAATGAACGAATCAAAGTCCATGATGTTTGCTCATAACACTCTCTTCGTAGGTAACGAGTTCGCGTAACCAGAAGAACTCAATCCATATAAATTCAGCCAGAATAGTAATTACCGTTTGCCAAAAAGCCTCGGCATCTTTTGGTTAGTGACGACGTCCCCGTCGATTTCGCCATCGTTATCCGGTTCATCCTCTGCTATCGATGTCTGAGGCACTCGCAGCTTCAAAACGGCATTGTTGAGAGTTTCAGTGCCCGGCTGCACTCGCAGATTCGTCAAGCTCGATGAAGTAAAATTGGCCAGCAGGGAGTTCCTTTTCTTCTTGCTCCACTCGGGCCAGCCGGTGAGTAGCACGGACTTGCTGCGTTCTCGACAAACGCCAGCCTCCACATCCGTAACTGAAGCAACCCTTACTTCAGGCCTCTTTGGAAAATTTACAATTTCAGCTTGGAGGATTTGCGCTTTGCTCACATTAGATACGTTTGTTGAGATGGATTATTTGATT
>JAPYYZ010009437.1:0-11316 GCA_030522705.1 Eretmocerus eremicus
AAATAGCCAAAAATCATGAAAAATGGGATATTTGATTATTTTCTAACTCTGTCCAGAGTGGGCATTTGACAGAGATACTCTAGATTCTTCATATTCTAGATGGTACAAGACTGTAGAAAAATTTTGGTCAGATTTGGTGACCCGAAGGGTGTGGCCTCCCCTTGTCAGTGTCTGACAATGCACTGGGTTCATGCTTTGAAGTCGAAAATGATCGAGCAAGTATCAGAATGGAAGATCCATGCCGTATTTTCAAATGTTTATCCGAACTTTGGCTCGTTCTTGCTCGGAGATGATCAAGTCTATCACTGGTGCAATACATTTTCGTCAAAATATGATATCTGGTTTCGTAATGTCTATTGATTCCATGGCCAAAATAAGGGTCGAAGACCTCGAAACACACTCTTACATCATGTTACCTGATACTTTAGTCAGTTCCATATCCGTCCTGTATCACTACCTAAGCAACGACTGAGATCCTCCAAAGTCTTCTACGAATTTTGTGGGCTTGAACCATATCTATAAGGAGAAGTTGCTGCTCCAAGTCTTGTGGTCTGGAGAGCAATGCTCGAGAGACACCAAACTGACCAAAACCTGCAAGTTTCGGTGAAATGGCCGGTACTAAAAATGAAGAAGCGATGCAGTGCGAAAACTATGATTTATCAGCCTAGATTCTTCAAAGACTGAAAGACATTAGCGGGATTTGATGGATTTATCTTGTCCCGAATTTTCCGAAGCCAGGCAAATCGACTGGGTTTTTGGAAAGCAGATAAAATCTCGACTTTTTCATCTATCCAGTCACGATAGGCAGGAATGGAAACGTAACCTCCAGGTAGGTGGGTTGTGCCACAAGTGGGACCACCCCAGGAAACAATGCCAACTTGGCGTCCATTTATCATCAAAGGTCCTCCCGAGTCTCCTCTGCACGTATCTTTGTCTCCCCCGTCCGCGCAAATCTGACCCTCCATGCCGCGATTGAACCTCCTCGCGCATTCGTTCTCCATGACGATCTTGAGAGTGGTGCATCTGAGCTCATTCGAAAAGTAGTGATCCATATCGTAGGATTTAAAGATGGACTTGATTTCATGCCAGAGATTACCGGCAGTGAAGTCGCCTTGGCGTCGCTCTCGGCTCGCGCCCCAGCCAATGGCCAACGCCTCGGAACCGTATTCGATCTTGTCACTGCTTTCAAAAAGTCGAACCGGTGCCTTGGTTATAGGCTCGGCCTTGTCAAAGACTATGGGTGGATCCAGCCTGAGTAGAGCTATGTCGTTCAGGGTTGGATTGCGCTGGTACTGCTCGTGTCGCAGAGCTTTGATAACCTTGTGGTGAAAACCACCTGATTTTATCGAGCTGCTACCCACCCTCACGAAGTACTTCTCGTCAGTTATGCAGTGAGCGGCTGTGAGGACTATGAGGTCGGAGACTATGGTGCCACCACATTTGTGACCCCATCGAGTTTGCACTGACGCCAGGTACGGATACGACTTGATTTGAGCCGGTGCACCGCCTGCCACACGACGCTGCCTTGAATTTGGTAGATTGTCCGTTGCTTTCGTCGCATGGCCATCTGCAAGTCGAGCAATCTTCATTGAAGAGTAAAAAACATTTTTAAACTCATAAAATCTTTTTCTCTCAACTTGAGAAATCTCTTCGAATGTAATCTTGTTCATTGAGAGTGAATTTTCATTCAAAGAGGTCCAGCATGAAGAACCTCATGCCTTGATTAATCCTGTAGAAAGATTTGGACTGCGAGATCATGCGCACCATTTTTGAATATCATATAGCGATTTACGCAGAGTTATCGAATCTTTGTTATGACACAACTTAGATTTGCCACCTCTATATTCGGGGGATGTCTTATTTTTGGGTATGGCTTACAACTTTCGATATTGGAGTAGACGGCTGATTTGATGTATGTGTAATAAGCAAAAATCTTTCTCATCGAGCTTCACGCATCGAATCATTCTAATCGCGATCAAATCGGAAAAAGAATTTGCTTTAATCAAAAGTAAATATTATAATGTACAAAATAACGACGATCCCATCTCAAAACCTATAGCTGGGAAAATGATAGTAATTATGTCAAGTCGATTGAACATCTTACATCGAATACATGTTTTTTCAGTATTCTTCAAGTTCAAAAAGTCGTCAGATACGTGACAAAATTTTTTGAAACACCTTGTGATTCAGCAAATGAAGTTTCCTGCGCATGCGCAAGTTCTGCTTTCAAAGATACAACTCTGAAAGAGATTTTGACAGATAGCCAGTGAGCCTCCCGGGAAAATTTGCCAAGCCAAAGTCGATTTGATGTAGTAGAACCAGAGATACAGCTGTTTCAAATTTGGTAAAAATCCAAGGTACCAGATCCGTGAGTCCGAGAGAGGCTCGACGGCTCTGCTAAAATCAAACGGGTATATTCCCGGCGTTACGTCGTCAATCTATATGCGTGAGATCACATTTCGAAACGAACTGAACCAGCTGTTGACTTGAAATATTTTTGATGACAACTCACACGCATGCGTAAAAAATCCATATCTAACAGATACCAAGTACAATCGTGAATGAACATAATCCGTCACACGTGCGACTTTATATGTGCATTCAAGTAGGTTTATGTTCTCGCAATCATTCCCAATCGATAGCTGGTTCAATATGCCTAAATACTCAATCTCTCGCATGTTGATTGATGTTGATTGATACCCGTTTTATGCTTAGAAGGGCTGTCGAGCCTTTCTCTTGCTTACATTTTTGGTACCTTGGATTTTTTTGACTTCAACTTGGCTAATTTCAACGGGAATTCTACTAGCCATCTAGCAAATTACTTTCAGAGCTGTCCAAGGATGCGCATGCGCAGGAAAGTTCATTTTCTGATTCAAAAAGTTCCTTCCAAAAAAATTTGTCGCGTTTCTGACAACTTCTTGAACTTGAAGAATTCAGAAAACTCATTGAAATAACTCAGATGGTCTTTCTAAGGGGTTTTCATCGAAAAAACTCTAACAGACACTTTTTTTAGCTAGATTCCTATTTGACGAAGTGAAAAAAATATTTCAAAAAATCCTGAAGATAGGTCAGGAAAGATATTTGGCAATCCATGATTTTCAAGTATTGTAGACTCTGAGACCATGTGGGGACCTCAAACAATTTTTTACAAGTAATCTTTTAGACCAAGTTTTTAGACCATCTTTCAGAAGCTTTTTGAGAAAATGAAATTGGTTAGGGTGGTCACAAGGTAAAACAAAATACCAAAATCTTCCCATGAAGCTCGTCTGGTAGCGTATCACTTTGAGTGCCACGGAAGTTGATAATTAAATGCATACAATTCTGAGCTAATTGAATAATTTTCACTTGATTGAAAGGTGATACAAATAATTAACCAGAGAATATTCCAAGTGACACATGGTTTCTATCGTAGATATATCCTTACCATCTCGAGCAATTGATTTAGAATCATTTTGAGCTTGCCGATTATTCCTATATTAACTTTTTAACTAGGCCTTTCCGTGTAGCCGTGCAGCGTGTACGGTGCGGCCTCGCAGTCTGCTCGGTAGTGAAATGGATTTTACAAGGAAGTGGAACAAAATAGGGAAAAACAAGAAGGAGACAAATCTAAGTCTATCGATTTTCAAAATTCGGAGACCAGTTAGAGGTCTGTACGTGCAACAGTTTTTGCAAACAATGTGCACAGAATTTGCAAGTTGAGCGGCTGCGCAAGTTGTTGATGTTCGAGACTGGAGCCATTCGACTCGCAAACTCTGTGCTCATTATTTGCAAAATCTATTGCATATACAGACTTCCAACTAGCCTCAAAATTCCGGCAATCGATAGACTTAGATTCACATTCTCCTCGTTTCGCTCTATTTTGTCCCACTTTCCTATGAAATCCTATTTACTACCAATGAGCAGACCGTGCGGCTGCATAGCAGACGCTGCATGGCTACGACATGCCCTTAATGAAACCAGAATGCGTTTCATAAATAATCTTCTATATCAAGTTAATATACAGTTCATAAATCTGACACTTTGCTATTGTATCAAGTAAATACCTATACTAGAATGCTAATTTAGGTACCGGCTGGTAATGATGGACCCTTTACTAGAATCCAAAGCAACGCAATATTCCAGGATACTTCAAAATTCAAAGTAAAACTTCATTGAGACACAAAAATGACCATTTGGAGGATATTCATGAAGTGATTGTGATGATATGATGTCGAAGATGATGGATCAATTCTCAACTCGCAATCAGTATAACTTTGAGACAATGAAGATATTGATAGAAACTGATAAGTGCAGGGGGGTACGATTGTACTTTCATAAAGCATGAAGTGATATTAGGTTCATACGACAATAACGAGGTTAATTACATAGAGATACAATGACAATGTTTCTCACTTCAAATAAAGTTCCAATATATCGTTCTCGATACCAAGAATATCTGTCTGGTCATAGAAGGATCACTGATGGCTGGAGTTGGAAGAGTTCATCGTGAATGATCCTATGGTTTCAATAAATCATCCTCAGATGTTACATTCTGTCAATTCAGCATCAAATCAAAATTCTCATGGTAAAATTTAAAGTCTGTATGTATTCCAGCGATTTAAAAACTCCGACGGAGATGTCGGAGACAATCTCACCACAGAAATTTTACTTGGACTGTATTTAAAAATTTTCAACAAGACTTGAGCACTTACAAAATATAATTCCAATTGCAAATAGAACAGAGATTTCTTGGAGCATCGTTGATGAAACTAACTGAAGATCTATCAAGAACTATCTTTTATTTGAACTCACTTCCATCAAGACCCAATTCTTTCAGACTTAGTTCATATTTGGTACACGTTAATGATGCATGTCGTTGATCACTCGTTAAAGCACGTATTAAACACGTGACTACAGTTACGGAAATGATAAAATGATGCTGTTTGAAGAACTATTACTCTATGAATAAGAACACGCCACCACCATTCAAATTACTTCCTCAAGAAAAAGTTGGCTTAAGGCAAAGCAAACATCACCCAAGTTCAAATTCAATTACTGGGGAACAGAGAGCCGTTTCAAACACGGTTTTACTATAAAAATAATCCTTGAGTATGAATCTAACATTACATCAGAAGTATAACGATTGCATTCATATTCTGCTTATCATATCTTCTGTGTATGAGAATGACTTCAAACTAACCACAGAAGTTTTGAGGAAAGTTCACGATGCTACGTTTTCCATCCTATTCATTTAACAATTTCATTTGATGAGCCGTGAGAGTTTCCTGGGACTTCCAAACATTTGGGTTATTTCAGATTTACAAGAAAGAGTGTGCTCACTTCTGCAAATTGCAAACTTTTTTCTGGTCACTCAAATTCTCTAGTCAAGTTTTGATGAAGACTTATCAAGTTGAGTAACACCTAAAATATCTCTACTGTGGTAATAATCTAGCATAGCTTTCATTACAATCAGCCTGGGTCAGCTATATATTTTTACAGTGATGACCCTCGTTATGGACTAAATGCTGTATGAATGTCAAATCTGTGGATATACGAATTCATTATTCTCAATATTAAGAGAGAGCACGATAACATTTTTCGTCGATAAGTATGACTATGGTCTTACCCCACATTCCGGAGATCTTGGCCTACACATAAATACAGGACATATTGTTTCATCTTTTTCGAATGCAGAGTAATTCATCCGCATAGTCAAGTTGAATGAAAAATCAATAGGATTGCTCCTTTGAATCATGACAGATCTTCAGCTGCTGGGATCGACAGTGGGGAACATTTCTCAGTCCACGATAGTTCTTCGTACTACTTTGTTTAAAATCTGGTTCGGAAAGTACCTCCTCGAATCGATTCTTGTTTCTATTAGAAGCAATTGTACAGAAAAGAAAAATCCACTTGGGCACACTAATATTAAAATTCAAGTGCTTAATTATGATCTAGTATTCAGCCAATCGCTTCAATTTTTCTGAAACAATGGTCTCATTTTACAATAGGATTCAGAGATATTGTGGAGTAAGCCCGAGCTTTGAGAATTTGTGCGAGCAAAACTCGTCATGATATTTTCCAGATTTTTTTTATTAATAGTTAGATTTAACCAAGTATAAATCCCTCTCTCTCTCACATTTAGACTCTGAAAACTCAATCCTAGTCCGCCGCACCTTGAACCTGTGGCAATGCAACCCTAAGGTACAAATTCCCCTATCGATCCAACCACGGTAAGCTGCAACTTCGGTATAAAGTCCAGGTGAGCGTTGAAAGCTGCATTCTATTGAGCCTGCAGAAACTATTCCCACTTGGCATCTATCGACCATGAGAGGTCCTCCAGAATCACCTTCACAGTGTTTTCCATTTGGTGAATATGCGCAGATTTGACTAGTCAAGCTGACTCTACGGAGAATCTTTTGACACTCTTTCGTTGAAATTATTTTCAGTTCTACTTGCTTTAACTGGTCAGAATAATAATGATCCAACGCGTTCGGAGTGAAAATAGATGTTAGAGACTTCCATGAGGTTCCTATGTTAGTTTCCTCATCGAGAAAATCTTCTGTTATGCCCCAACCCACAACTCTGGCCTGGGTTCCCCCTTTGACTCTTCTGTAACATTGAGAAAGCCGCACATTCTGCGTAGTTATATTGTTGATAACGATGGAGGGCTCGAGCTTGAGTAAGGCTATGTCGTTTGCAAATATTTGAGGTACGTAATTTTCGTGGATCAACGATTTTGTCACATTGTGCAATGACCCTCCAGAGGTGACCGAACTGCTCCCGGCCAAGACAAAAATTTCGTGGTCAATACAATGAGCAGCTGTCAAGATTACGCTCTCGGTAATTATTGTGCCAGCACAGAGATGACCATCATGGTCTTGTAGCGAAACGATGTAGGGATATGATTCGATGCTCGTGAGAGAACCACCGAAGACACGCCGTTGTCTGGATTTTGGACGACAAGCTGTATTAGATGAACCTAGAATCAATTATGCATCTTATTGCAAAATTTCGTACAAAATTAGCCCTCCACTGTTTCCAACAAAAACCCAAAGTTTCATGGGGACGGTTCGATATAAGATCAGGCAGTGAAAATTCTTCGGATCATGGATTACTCTCGCAGTCACGTACTTGATTGTAGAACCGAAATGAGAGGACACATGGGCAATCAAATAGCGACACAGTTGGATTAATCTACCCTGGGTGGGCTTACCTGCTACTTTCCCGGTGGCGCAGTTAGCAACTTTTACTCACAAATTGAGAAAAGACTTAGTTTCATACACGGGCGTAAAACTTATTTTCCGCATCCTCGTGATCATTCCGGAAACCCACCACTGGGATCCGAAAAAAAGTTTTTACGCTCTTGTATTGAAGTATACTCTTTCATCGAATTCATGTAAAGTGAGATCGGAATTCTATTTTATGATATTTTGGGTGAATATTCAATGAATATACTCATTATGGATAGACTCTAGCTCATTTTGGGCGTAAAAATTGGTTAACACAGAGGAGAGCGATTTTAGAGGCACTCTCTAATTAAGAAATAGTACATTGTGTAACGAGTGCGGAATAGTTGCCGATCGCAGCAAGAGCGCCATGCCACCCAAGTGCCCAATCCGCAACTCAACCTCACTTATTTCACACTATACTTTTACTTTTTATGTGACCCCACTGCGCAAATGCGCTTTTAAGCGTAGGGTTCGCAGTCAAATAAAATGAGCGTTTACGCAGTGGGGTCACATAATAGTATATTACATTACTGAAGGCGGAAGACGAATTCGGGCTCTAGGACGTGTTGTCGACCGAGCGCAGCGAAAAATCGATATTTTCACTCGAAATCTGTAAGTTCGATTCGTAATCGTCAGTTTTCCAAAATTTCTTTGCTTAGACAGCTATCGGGAAACATTCCATGGCCCCGCCGAGATGCGGATTTGGGAGAAACAGAAAAATACGTGTCTTCTTACTTTGATTCTAGAATCATCTGAACATGTGAGCAATCCGCAACCCCAAAGATTTTCACTGCTTGATCTTCTATGGAATTGGTTCTAAGATATCCGATTTACATGTAATCTGATTAATAAAACTCCCAGATCTTATCATGATTAATTCACGAATTTTAGTTTTAATGAACTCTTAGGCACGTTCAGATTGCAGCAGCTGTTAGTATACATTCCTGACTTTGTCGCGCATACGTACACTAAATCAGTCCGCATAATTATTTCGTGAAATAGTCTAGTGGAAATAGTTTCACCTGTAATTTGATTGAAATGAGTTTTACCCGAAAAGTTGATAGCCCGTGTTTCAACTACTTGAAAATAGCGGAAGCAAAGATCTCGCGCTCTCGTAAGAGATAAAGGGTCTCTGCGAGCATCAGCAAATCTTCACATTAGATCACTTACTGTAAATCTGATGTGGAGTAATTATCAAAATCATTACAAGGACAATGCTTGTTCTAGCAAGAGTTACTGGGTGCCAACTAGCAAATGTCATGATTGGGAATTCCC
This sequence comes from Eretmocerus eremicus, assembly GCA_030522705.1. Lineage (NCBI taxonomy): Eukaryota > Metazoa > Arthropoda > Insecta > Hymenoptera > Aphelinidae > Eretmocerus > Eretmocerus eremicus. The sequence continues at coordinate 8,484 of JAPYYZ010009437.1, forward strand.
TGTAGAGATCGACCTTCTATCAACGATGACTGTTCAATCATATCAAAAACTGAAATGAAAAGAACAAAGCAACGAAATTTCCAGCAGTTTTTCTAGCACACAGTTCTCTGATTATAATCAAAATTATTCCCAAGACTTCTATGTATACTTACGATTACTATCTTCTTCTGGATTCATTGACCTTCCTAATTTTAGACCTCACTGCAAACGATCTCTCAAGTTAATTTATGAGAGAAAAAAGATGTTCATTCAATTGATTTATTCCCATATTTTATCCTCATCCAAAAGATATTCCAACCGTCGGGATGAGCTTCACATTGATCATCAAAGTGAGCGATTTGATGACGTAAATTGTAACATTGATAGGTCAAAAAATTCTCTCCGCCTCTACTTCTAATTTATGTGACCAGTCAATACTTCTTCCATTCGATTCCATCACAACAGCAAACTAACCACTCAGTACGATTCTAAGAAAGAATTTGCCAAGATCAGGAAGAGATTTGGATGGATTTGTTAAAAAATTCGTGTATAACGTACATCAAAATGAGGATGATTCTCATCGTAAGTCTGAGTCAATACATCTTTCTGATAAGTGATCGTGGTGGCGTGATGATGTTTGTATAGCCTATTTTCGTTGAAGATGGAGTTTCAGTTTCTGACTTGAGTGAACAGAGATGAATCTCTCTCACTCTAATATACAGGAGGCATTCGAAGATTCTGAGTTAGGAAGTTCCTGAATTACAGAGCAAAGAGTTTCATTCATTCATTTTCGACCCATCATTTTGTGAACTAAGCCGGATAGCATCTCCTAAACCGAGGCTTGTACATTGTTCGATCAAATTGATGAAAGAATCAAGAGTGTGATGTAGAACAAGTGCTTGATTACGCAGTCATGCACCAGGAGGAACTAAAATTAACACCATTGTATAAATTAATGCATAATTACCTTGGTGACTTTTAACTTTATCTGGCGTCTCAAAATTAGACACTCAAAATTCCATAGTTTTTGAACATTATCTTTCGCCTTCACTTGTCTCAATTTTTCCTTGATCTCTGAAGTAGTTGTGCACCAAAATGTTTCATCACGCGAATGACTTCAAACTCGATGAGAAAGTAATTTTTATCTAGAAGCGTTCACGTTCTACTTTATTGATCTTTCGTTATTTAGAGGAGATTCTCTGACCAATGTTTTGAACATGTATAATTTAAGGCGGACCATAGTCCTTGGCTTGTTCTAAATCTGACTGACAGAAGAATTCTGGTTTACTTGAGGCATACTTAGGGAATGTGAAAGATAGCGGACTCTAGCTTGGTAGGCCTAGAAAGGTAATACTCATAAGAGTGCAGTCAGATTTTGTCCATGGTGTTAGTATTCAAAATTCCATCCTCTAGATGACAAAAATAAGGGTGGAATAATGGTTTGGCAAGATGCAGAGAATCGTTACAAAATGTATAGGCCCTGCATCCTCTTGCCGATTCCTTCAGGGTCAGGCTGTTTCAATGACTATCATCAGGAGGGGTTGTATTTACAATTTCTTTATTCACAAAATAGATACAAAAATTCTCTATGGTTACAATGGTCTTTTGGTTGCTTGATCGATTGTTTCCAGTTTTATCACAGTAATGGTTTATGCAGGTGGCAGAGAGAGAAGGTGAGGGATGGAGAATGCCTACAAGTAACGGAATGGCTTTGAGCTTACTCTTGACGGGTTTTACTTGTCTCTCTCTTCTCATTTTCCAGCAAGTAATTGAAGTGATGGTGGGGCTGAGAGGGTTGCAGCGAGTATCGTGCAGTTGGTCATACTTCGGGGTGGTGTGAGAAGCGGATGCATACCTTGGAGTGTCATGTATTGGGGGAGGAACGTTAGGGTGGATTCAAGATTTTTGGTTTAGTTGGGGATGGTAATCCATGGGGTAATGATATAAAATGGCAGTGGTCGTGTGGGAGGAATAATCACAATGATCATTTAAGTGCAATCTGTTTCTTTCTGGTGAGTGATGTCTGTACGAGTTGTTGGTGATGCAGTGGGTTTCGAGATGATTCTATACAGTGTTGTGGTTCGATACATGATAGTTGCACAGGTGCTTTGCTACGACGGTATCCGTTTGAATGAGTGCTTACAGCGATGTGTTTCAACAGGTGGTAACTGTATTGGTTGTGAGTGTAATGTCATCGAAGTTGGATGATATCCCATAGATGATGAGTGTATAAGTTATGGATTTGAATGAGTATTTACAATGATGATATTTGATGGATGGTGACCATACAAGATATGAAATTGGATGAGTATTCACAGTGGCGTGTTGTTATGTGGTGTTTATACAAGTGATTATTGTGGTGTTTATAGTGATGGGAAAGGTTGTTTCACCCTTCCTTGTTTTTTTGTTTTGGGTTTACCCCCTTTTTCCCCTTTTCTCCCCCCCCCCTTTTGCTTTCTCAAAGAGAAAGCTTTGTATTCGTGACAACGAAATTCTTCCCTATCTGATGCTTCAAATACGTTTTTCTCCTCTATTACACCTCTTAGCCATATGAAGCAAAGCTCTTCTTGTTCCTCTCGCCAAGATCTATCGACCGTACGTCACACATTTTACCCACTGCCTTTCATAGAATTACTTCATTCCATTCTTTCCGGTCTTCCCTCCATGTCTCTGTGTGTGTGTGTGTGTGTGTGTGTGTGTTGTATTCTATTATCCACGATAACTTTTGAACGGTACGGCCGATCCTCTTGGAATTTTAAGGATAGAAAATCATCAAACTAACACTTCACTTCAGTTTGAGTCTTTTATATAGAGTACATTTCGATTTTTGCTGCTTTAATCACGCTACTCTCAT
>JAPYYZ010009447.1:0-12002 GCA_030522705.1 Eretmocerus eremicus
GTGGCACCGCGGAGGTCCATAGTTTGAAAAAATTAATTCAAACTGTGGTGGCCGCCGCCTGAGCGCGGTAGGTGAGCTCGTATGAACGATAAATTCACTCCATTTAATTGAATTGAGGATTGATTGGTAGGAGAATCTCGTACCTGAAATCTGGGAATTCTCAATACTGCGGCTTCCGATGCGGTGCGTTGAGGTAGATCTATTGTGACTTCATCCTGCTTCGGGAACATCACTGCTTCGTTCATGGCTTTCTGCAGTATTTCTCAGTATGATAAGTTAGCTCACAGGCGACTACTGAGAGCCCGCAGACCTTGTGGTACGACCAGTCTTGCCTTTGTATTCCACGAATCCAGAGGTGATTCTTCCAGTCTCTGATATTGATGGGCTCGTGGCATTTTTCGTGCCAGATATACTCGGGGACTCTAGTAACAGTCCCAGCCGGCATGAGGAGCAATTTCCACTCCTTTTTGTTCATCAGTACCCATTCGGCATCTTTTAGGTAGATAAACGTAAGCTCCGCGATGAAATGCGGAGCTTTGCCTTCTGGTACGGGGCCTTCATGGGTTTTTAGATGGAGGCTCTCGAGTGCCCCCCAGGACGACATTCCCTGGACGCAACCTTCGACTACATTTCTGGGGATTTGTACGCTCACCCTCTTTCCATATTCGTTTTCTCTCCGCTTACTGGAGCGGCTGAGGACGTCTACAGGCACTGGCTCAAGTGCTCTTTTGTTTTCTTGCCTCGCTCTTGTACCCGCTGGAGTTTCTACCTCCCTTCTGGCAATCCTTCCCTCATTCACTCTCGGTTTGCGTCAGATTGTTGATCTCACACTCGGTTGGACCTTTTTCTTGCGGTGCTTTCCTCTGGTGCTGCTACTTCCTCTTTCTGTTATGAATACCTCAGTGAACATTCGTGGGGATTGTAGCGTTTGAGCTGCCTGAGATCCATTAATCGTCCCATTGTCTTCTATTCTTGCTCTTGTACTCATGGAAATTCCCACCTCTCTTGGGTTTGTTTTGGCAATCTTCTCTTCTTTCCTTGAGAATTGGGCTTCTCCACTGGCCGCTCTTGATTCGCTCACTTCTCTTGCCGACTTGGATTAGACACATGCCTTCCGTGGTGTTTGTAGTCCTTGAGCTACCTGGGATTGCTCGAATGTCTTTTCGTCTGTGGTTATTTTGGCGATTTTTCCATGATTCGCCTTGGGTCCGATAAGGGGATACTGTTAGGGCTCCTCTGGATTTTTTCCCCTTTCCTGAGCTGTAATTCTGCACTGGGCAGCCGTGACGCCCTTGATTCCTGAGCCGTCTGAGATCTTGTTGGTGTCATATTCCGCCCAGTAAGAAGATCTATATACCTCAATAAGCTGCCATAACCTTGGAATTTTATCTATATTGCCAACCTTCCTTGTGAATTCACACTAGATGTGACTTCCAGTACTTGGCCGCACGCTTCTGCGTGGGTAATCAAGTCTCTTATAGATGCTCCTGCTGTCAGCTCTATTTCAATACTCTTTTCGGCCATGTACATCCGCCATCTTGTTACAGATCCTTGGTGATTGTCCATTTCCCTATGGAGGAATGATATAAAAACTCTACATTAAGTAAATTTTATTATCATGCAATTAGGTACCATATTCATGATCGAGAACTGATTACGCCATAGGGATTGTTTGGAAACTGGGACACCATTACTGGCTATTGTCCATCTGCTTTTTTACCCACTTTTCTTCTTCATCTAGATCCATGGCTCGGCAATCTAAACTCATCGATGTCATCAATATTTTAGGAACTTGATCGGGAAGATCAAACTGCAACTGTTTTTCGACCTCATTCAGGTCACTCAATGATGGTGTGACCGAGGTTGCATCGGGTGTCTTGGGAATGGGTTTGTTTCCTAACCTCTCCTTCACACTTTGTCTAGGGAACCTGGCTCTAGAATACTGCATTCTACATGTCTCATGATGCAGATTGAATATAAATTTTTCTATCTTCCTTCCACAATTGAAGTGGAAGCGCCAGTATGGAACGTAATTCATTGACAACTTTTTCATTGGAGCTTGGATTGCCTTGTACTTCAGATCGCTACTCTCTATTGCTCGACGGCATTTTTCACGTTGAAAAACCGCACAAAACCATACGATAGTCTTCCGTTATGATCGGGTACTACTTCGTGGTATTCCATGGGACCAAATTGAGAGAAATGGTTGAAAAATTCCTTCTCTCTCAAATATTCCGAATCTGACCAGGGTAGCATACAGAAAACCCTTTAGGAATTGGTTTTCTTCTCTACCGGCACTACATGAATTTCAGACTTAATCTCTGGACCTTGGTTTCGAGCAGTATCTACATCTGTAGAGGACGATTCCGAATTCTCTACTAGTCCTTGTTCATGGAGGAGGATGATCTTCTTTTGATTCTCACCCTCATTCTCATTTTCAATCGTAATTTTCCGGGCTGGACCAAAAGATTAGAGCTGCTCGACTATTTCGTTGATGGGAACATTAGCATCAACGATCGTTTTGATAATCTCTGGCGTTGCCATAGTTTAAATTCTGGAACAGATAAAATTTTTTCGGCATACCAGCATCGAGAGCGTGTGGTTTCCGCCCTGATTTCGGGGCGGAAAGTGCCACATCGCCGTCCAGGCCGGGAAGCATCTGCGCATGCGTAGCAGACCTCGGGCTTCGCACTCGGTCCACTATCTCGCATGCTCCAACGCTTCCTAACCTGTATCGTGGTGCGGCACTTTGCCCCGAAATCGTGCCAGAAACCACACAATTTCAACGTGGGCGTGCCGGAAGATCGTACAGGCAAACCGGGCGGAAATGCGGGCTATCCCGGATCTCGCACATGCTCCCCTCGGCTGCGCCTCGGGGGCAACCCATGCGAGACCCGCATCAGCCCACTTTCGGCCCTTGTTGCGTAATATCCTATATTCGACCGACTCATTGGCTGGCAATTTCGCCGGCGTATTTTTGGAAGCTCTGGATCCCCTTTTTGATGGAGAACGGGTTGGTACAATTTCACCAAGCTCTAAATTGTCTATTTGTTTACTACTTCTCTAAGAGATTCTTGATCGGGAACGGGATTGTCGTTGGTATCGAAATTTCAAGTAGCAACCTGAGATTAACCCGAAAAAAAGATTAGTGAATGAATTGTGTATCTTCCGAGAATTAAATAACTAGTCTCATCTTTAGCACGTCTATGTAGGCTTATTACATTCATTCGACTCATGATATCCTTTAATGATTTTCCTCTATCATCCCAACTTCCAATATTTGGTATAGTTTCGGGGCCGGGGAACACATTGTCAAATGACAATGATGGATATAGTTTTCAGAGATTCAGGGTGAATTCGGACTCATAAACAAATTAGACCTTGTTGATTCTGCGATTCTCGGATACTAAGGTTGCTTCCCTTGTTTTGAGTCGACAATCATTAGCTAGTCTAACGATGCCAGTACCATTGAGTTCGACAACTTTCCCAATCCTTGATTCGCAAATTACCTCGCCTGTTGTTAGATGTGGCACGGAATATAACCAAGATTCCTCGGATTGAAGGGGGATACAGTGATTCCCGATATCTCTCGAGATCGTCATATTACAAGTCTTGGACGGTTCTTGCCGAATTTTTAGAAGGAGTTTAATCTCGCAAGACTCATTCCCCGTAACTTCGTTGATAGGTTGTTGCACTGGGCAAAAGCAACCATAATGAAAATGTTCACATTCATCCGGATCTCGGTCGTCTAATTTCATCGAATGTTGCTGGTTGTCATCTCCAGCTAGGAACTTGGATTCGGGAACAATAAATGCTTCAATCTCTCTTATACTGCCGTTCTGTAGGACCGGGAGCGGATGTAATTGATGAAGCTGAAAAGCCGTACGACTTATCAAGGGAAAATGTAACGAAATCAGGACTTATGGTCGTGATAGACCGCATCCACATTTGAATTCTCGACAAGTCCCTCTGGTCGAAGATGTTCTGGTGGCAGTGTAGCGTATGATATAGCTACATGCAAGAATATCCTCATAAGTAGAGTGGCGATGTAAGTGATCGGGCAAGATCACGAACATCGCAAGTTCAGCGATCATAGCAAAGCTCGATGCAGGAATCGACTGGCATAATTACAACATATGAGTTTCGGCAAGCCCCTCGGGAAATTGTACACGGAAGATCGGGGTCGAACGATCAGTATTTGAGAAGCTCTCAAAGCTCGGCTAGCTCTCTTATTCGGCTCTCAAGGATCAATCAAGTCAGTACGTGCGTCGCGTGACGAGTACTCGCAGCCCCGGTCGGCCTCGTCATTCCGTAAGAACCACTAGTATTTGTGAAATCACATTAGCTCCAAATCATTTCACAGGTCTTCCTCCACTGAGATACTATTCGGGTTTGAATAAAGTAGTAGCTGTTCCAGATATCTCTCGTTGTAAATTCATTCAGCCAGTCCCTTCCATAATCCCGGCGAGGCAGGATCTCGTTGGCGGCGGGGAACCTCAAATTCTCCAGATGTTCACTTAGATCGTGACTGATCTCAGCTAGCACTTCATGCGTGAGTAAATTTGGGTCGACTCGACCTTGCCTCAAATCTTGGAGTAGTCTAATGAATGACTTGCAAGATTCGATAACATGTTCGAGCCTCCATGCTCTCCTTCTCGACAATGAGAACATGTGAAATAAATTGGCCATTGCTGAAATTTGTGACATATTCCGAAGTTCTTCCAGAATGCGCGTATGGCTTTCGATTAATTCGAATGAATCTTTCAAGGAATTCGTGACTATGTGTTGACTCTGATTATTCAATTTTATGAGTTCTGCCTGGTCATGAAAAAGTTGATCGACATTTTCATTTATGAGATCTGCATCATCAATTGTTGCCAATCCGAACAAACTTCTACTGATGCTACCTACAATCCCTAATGGCGTCAGTCTCTTTGCCTTGATGCTATGCGGTAAACGTCTAGTCTCGTCTTCATGCTGAAGAAGTGATGCTGATGTTACTCTGATTCTATTGTGCAATTTTTCTATTTTCTCAAACATGACAAGAATCATTATGGATCTATCATAGATTTGCAACTAGGAACAGTGTTTTCCTATCATTCTTCCTGGCAATCTACTGGCAGACTGAAAATGCATTTCTCAAGTAAACCGGTAACATTAATGTGAATGGTATGTTCCAATATGAATTTTTCAATATCCAATTGGATGATGATTCGCCAAGTGGCTCTTTTTACATGCAATGGCCCCATGTTTTCATAGTAGAGGCCAGAATTATGTTTCAGGGGAACTATGTCTGCCTCCTGAATTCTCGGTTGACTGCCGCGGGCTAAAGTTATCAAAATTACCAGAATCTTCCACATCTTTTCTGTAATAAGGAAAAATCAACCAGTCTCTGAATCAAGATGTCCGACCGCGAGTTTGGGTTTGTCGGCATATTTGTCAATTCTCTTTCCATCTGGAAGTTCTAATACCACATTGTTTCTGCCCCGAATTCCAACAATCTTGAGGGGATTATTACAGTCACTGTCGAATTCATGGGCCTTTTGCTCTCCGATTACCCAAGCGTATTCTCCGATTGCCCCTTGGAATTCTCTGACTTTCTCATCATATCTCTCTTTGGATCTTATTTTATTGGCAATAATATTTTCTCCCGCCATTTCCTTCATTCCTAATAAGCGAGTTATCAAATCCTGGAGATAAATGTTATAGGTCCTTAATCTCTCGCAATCAGAGATCCTGATGGGGAACCTAGCAATACGCCCATAAACCAACTCAAAGGGGGTAAAATTCGTGGCAGAGTGCACACTAGTGTTATATGTGAAAACCACATACGGCACTAGGTGATCCCAGTCGTCGAACTTTTTTGAGTAGGAACAAATGAAATCAGCCAGCGGCGCATGACTCCTTCCAAGACTTGCGTTTGTTTGGGGTCTGTAGCCTGAGCTAACCAGGTGATTAACCTTGAAAGTGTGCAATAAAGATTCTACTAATTCGGACATGAAGCTTGTTCCGCGATCAGATAAAATGGCTCTCGGAGCTTCAAAATGGCATATAAGATCTTCTGCCAGGGCATCCGGTATAGTAGTCGCGCGCAAGTCTGGAATGGGCACAACGATAACGTATTTCGTTAAATTGCACTGTATTGTCAATAAATTGCAGCTTCTTCGAGGGATTCGGCGTAATTTCCCTACGGCATCAATGGAGACTTTACCAAATGCTTCTATAGGGGTATCGGTTATTATCATAGGACTTCGGGTTTTGGCTCTATCGATTCCCCTCTCCTGACAACTGGAACATTTTCGAACGAAATCGAGAATTTGATTGCGCATACCCGGCCAATAGTACCGCTCTCTAATTTTCTGATAAGTAGAATTTATACCGCGATGACCAGCGAATAATGCACTATGAAGAGTTCCAATGATTCCTTTCCTTTGTTCTACTGGGGGAAATTCTACTTTGCCGTAGCATATTGTGATCGATATTGGTGTGTTCTGAGAAATTTCAGGAATAATTTCCACAATGAGTCCGGGTTCTAGATTATCTGTTGATTCCCCACGTCGAGAGAACCGGAAACTGACACACCCCTTATCTACAAAGATTGTTTTCAAATTTTCTAGTGCGGTTTTAATGTTTCCCACATTTGGAGGGTCGAAGTACTCTTCACTTATGACTACGGAAAACACAAAATGATTTCTGAATGGGGTGACGAGAATTTGACCTATTTTCGGCTTATTGAGCTTCAAACCATTAGTTCTATTGCACCTATTTCGGTTAAAAGTCTAATGGTAGACGAAGAAGGATAACAGTCGGCACTGATGAAATGGACTAAATTGTCCTCCTCGTAGGTTAAACAATGTCTCGAGGAAGTAAGCTTACGCTCAATTCTCGCGGCAGTGGCTGCTGGTAGTGGTTCCTCGTCTGAAGAGGAACTATTATTGCCAAAGTCAACAATATTTGTTCTAGGATTGAGAAGTGCTTCGTATGGGATCAACGGAACCATCATGGTGATTTCTGGAACCTCTGAGAACCCGATATCGATATTTGCGCCTTCACCTGCTTCTGGGATTCCTTCCAAGTTCGGGAATTTTGGTACTCTCTTCCCTACACCCAATACTGGACAGGGTGTACTCACCGCAGATGGTGTTTTTCCGGCAACCATCAATGTTGTAGAGAGGGCACGATACGGTCCCGCTTCAATAATGACCTCGGTATCTTCTTGGCCCGAGTCTTCTCTGGCACTGATCTCCTTTTTAGTCTGTTCTCGTACTTGCTGCGTGAGATTTCGGATTCGTTCGGCCATGACGTCATCGTCTCTAGTCATACCGTCAATAGGATCAGCTGCATCCAATCTCTCTTGCAAACTATCGCCAGGCAATTTGCCTTCAGAATAGGCTTCTGGCGCGATGTCTCCTCTTTCTATTGAAATGTCTGTGTCAGATGCAGTGCGACAGAGCTGAGGTCTTTGATATTCTAAGAGCGGATGTATGTATGCTCTCCGCAACATGCTTTCGTCCAACTGCTTGGACAATTGACTCACCTCGACTTTTGTGACATTTGAATCTGTCGATATGTCACTGACGGGATCATCATCCCCACTTGTCTCTGCCAGGGTATCACTCGATGGTTGAGGATCAACAGGTGTCTCAATTTGCTCACCCATCTGGATGTTCTCAGGTACGGTGTCAACAGGTGTTCCCTCTGCTTCAGCATCTTTGGGAGGGTCCTGACCTGATGTTTGGTCTTGCAATCCACTGCGCTTGGGATCATATATTGAAGGTCGCTGATCTGATGAATCATTATCATCTAGCTGATCAGACCCAATATTTGGTCTCAGCGACCCAGGATCAGACATAGCCTGATCTTCGACAATCACCTGATTGACTGGGACCTCTCGTTTAGTTGGAGCACCTGATATTTCAACGGATTCGAGTGTCACAGCATTTTCCTCTCCTTTAGCAGCGATCTCCCTGCGCGTTCTCTGTGCAATTCCACTGGTGTCTATGACAACTTGCTTTCTAGGTTCTGATCTCGTCGGGCGTTTCTCTGTTGGTGTTTCGCCACCCAAAGAATGTGAGCGACGCCCAAAATCTGGAGCGGAACCGGGACCCATATTTCCTCGAACTGCTTCAGCCCTCATTGCGGCGGACCTTGTAATTTTTGGTGTTGAAGTGACCGGTCCGGCTCTCGCTCCATTGTCACCTTTCCTATTCTCTCTCCTACCCATCATGAGTACAGGCAACAAATACAAGGAGCGATTGATCGTTGCTTCAGATTCAATTTTATCCTCTAATGTGCTATTTTCTGCTCCATCAACCGAGTTCCGAGATAAAGCGTCTGCATCACAGTTCAATTCCCCCGGCTTGTACTTGAATGTGTACTCAAAGTCAGTGACTTTGGACATCCAGATGGATGTCCGAATTCACTGACTATGAGATCATAAGTCTTTGCCCAGGGTCTTTTCGATTATATATCCAGCTAAGTGGCTTGTGATCTGTTACTAACGTGAACTTTCGGCCTAGCAGGTAAGGGCGGAAGTAATGCATTGTGTACAGAGCGGCTAAGCACTCTTTCTCGGTTGTATGATAATTCTTCTCGTGTTTGTTCAGCATACGTGAAAGGTAAGCGACAGGATGGTCAAAGCCGTCAACCTCTTGACTTAGTTCGGCACATATAGCAAAATCGCTACTATCGGTGGTCAATGTGGAATTTTTATCAAAATTTGGGGAAGCTTGTATTGGGGTTTCACACAAGCATTCCTTGAGAACATGGAAGGCTTGCTCTTCGTCATCTCCCCATTGGAAATGTTGTAGCTTCTCAGTGAGTTTGAATAATGGTCTCGCAATCTTTGAAAAATCTTTGATAAAACATCTGTAGTATCCGACTAGGCCTAAAAATTGTCGCACATTCTTCTGACTTTTGGGTCTTGGGAAATCTTTTGTTGTCTCAATCTTTCCAGGATCAGGCTCCACACCTCATTCACTAACAATGTGTCCCAAAAACGCGACTTCCTCCTTCAAAAACTCGATCTTTTCAGGCTGCAACACCAAATGAGCCTGGCGCAATGGGTCGAAGAACTGTCTAACCTTCCTGTCATGGTCTGCTAGTGATCCTGCGTATATGATGACGTCATCGAGATATACTAGTATTTCTGTATCTAATAAACCCCTAAGAGCACTATCTATCATTCTCTGAAAAGTGGCCGGCGCATTTTCCAACCCTTCTGGCATCCTTATGTATTGGAAATGCCCCCTAGTGGTCGTGGAGGCAGTCTTCCAGCCGATTTCCATGAAGGAATCGGAGCATTCCGACAAATGAAAATATTATCCAATAATTGGTCGATTATCCCTAAACTCAACTGCACTTGAGTTCCTAAACGATTTGGAAAACTCCCAAAATTCCAAAAATATTGCCGCAGAAGGGAATATTCGGTATCATGGATCAGAAAAATAGATTTTCAACCTTGCTGTAGTAATGTAGATAACCTGCTGCTCAACTAGTGGTTCGGTTTGGAGTCAAAAATTTCTAAGTCCCCTTGTCGTCTGCTACAGGGACTGTCAGCTACTATGGCTGAGTGATTATGGGCCAAGGCACTAGCCTGGATTGGATCGTACTGGGTTCGCTGTCGACTGAACTGTGTCTCTTCGGGGCAGAGGATCTCTTTATATTCATGAATCGGGGTAGGGAATTGATAGTGATGCCCTCCCCTCATGATTTCGGTCACGTGGGAATGACGCAGTTGATGAGGACCGAAATTTGCGAGCTAGTTCTTAGTCAGCAAACGAGTGGTCACACGGTTGCCGAGTGCCTCCTCAGGTCCTGAATACCCAGATTTGATGGCATCCGTTATTCACAGCATTCCATTTCAGCTGACAATTGCTAAAAGTAGTGACGGGAGCTATCAGATTCTAACCCGGTCACAAGAAAATGTGCTCAGTAGTCTGCAGTTTTCGGACACCCGAGCCTCGCCAGCACAACGTGACTCTTCGAAGCGCTGAGAACATTCCTCAAACTCACGAAATCCAAGAATAGCAGCGCTAAAGCAGCCAGCTAATTCTCTGCACTCCTACAGAACTTTTGCTGAAATCAGCATCGGTGTTTCTTGTCAATGTTGCTACCAGGCACGAGCTTTTGTCGCGAGCTCGCGAGCTTGCGCACGTAGACGTGGTCTAAGCGCTCGTTACTAATAAGCATGAGTTACGCGCAGATCTGCTGCGATACTCTCAAAGCGTCAAGTTTTGTGATTTCTGGAGATGCATGAATTCAAATGGAACGGATGATTGCAATAAACCCGTATCTTTGACGGTGATGATTGGAAAAGGTTCAAATTATTTTAGATCAACTGATTCTACCAACTACACCAGCTGTGGAATGATTGACCTGTAGAGCCTGTAAATACCCAATAATTGACTCCCTGATGTTAATGCGACGTGATTCATCATGAATTCTTCCATAACTTTACCAAAATGGCCATTCTTCAGAATTTTGGCGAAACTCTACATGAAAATTTTCACCGGTCTGTTGACACCTGAGTGAAATGAGAATCAAAATATTCCAACCGGCTTTGAAAACTCAATCTTCGGAACAGAAAAGCTCTCGTATTCCAGGATCCTTAGAAACTCCAATCGTCTGCAATTTTCAACAGTGATTTCTGCTAAAATTTGACCTTCGAATCCCTCCCTCACTTAGTTTTGTTGACGTCCCCGTCAACATTTATCTCATCAGTGGTCTGAATATGAACAATCTATTTTTTATTATACATCTGAATTTTCCACTTGTAAAGTAACAATTTACGGTAATTCTCAAGAACTTAATAACTTCCAAGCGTCATTGATGCATGGGATTTGCTTGCACTTCTGTGATTCGTGATTCTCTAGAAAAATATCATTCGAATGAGCTTTTGACTCTGTATTCTAGTGTGTGGATTTACTAAATAGGAAAGGATAATCCAACCATGACTCCTAGTTTGAATCAACAGTTGAAGGACGAAATTCAAATGTTTACAAAGCGGAATAAATTATGAAGAATGCATGAACATTTGCACACTCGAGGTCTTAATGCTGAAAATACAGATGTCCTAAGAATCTTTTAATAATTATGTATTTTTCCAAAACATTTGTGGATATGAGGCTTAAGAATCGAAGTTATTTATTTGGCGAGATTGAATGATTCATCATCGATCTCTTATCTATCCGCGGAAGGGTCTGAGCTCTTCAGAAATCCGCCATTTTGCAGTGTCTTAGGGTATCGGGATCGGAATACTTCGGCTAACTACTTTCCTCCATTCGAAAAATTTTTTAGAGTACTTGTCCTCCAATCTATGTGTCATTAATGGTAAATCAGGTGAAGATCTGGAGAATTTTGATGAAGGGGTCTCCTTGATAAAAGCAAATGAGAAAATATGTAACATATGTCAGTTGTTATATTTGGTCATGAAGAAAATTCGGTTTCCTCCGTATTTTTGCCTCATGGAACTTCCGACGGGAATTCGAAGTTCGGACCCGATTAAATGGTTCCAAAAGTAATCTCTACCTGATTCTATAGAAAGTGTGACGCGCGCAACATGTATAATTTTAGATGTATGTTAAAAGTAGCCGTAAAAATAATTCAATAGCACGCGTATATTTTGTGAACGTCGCTCCTTGCTTGCATTTCTCGAAGCGTCAAACGTGGGCGGTGTAAGAGATGGGTCAGAGATTACGGATCCATTGTCGCGCCGCAGTGGTCACGTCTTTTCCATGAATACGCGTGTCGTCGGCGCGTAGGGCCGTAAATCAAGAAGGCACTGATCAGCTGCGGCGGCATCATATTCCGATTAGCTAATAGCACTTTGCTTTCGGTACCCTATGACAGAGCATAGACAACTCCGCGTCTCGGCGGTGACAGAGAGGTAATCGCTGAAACGCGCGGCCACAATGGGCCATATTCCAACAACGCTCGGGATTAGGGTCCCATTAGGATGCACCCGGACTCGGTGGTATACGAGGTTTTCAGTGACACGATAT